>KI919716.1:0-11159 GCA_000473525.2 Anopheles melas | reverse complement strand
AGATTTGCCCAACAGAGGGCGCATGCGATGTTACACTCTCACTACATCTTTGGCTGGAAACTCAAACAAAAGAAGCCACCAACTAACGAGAGATGACGAACTAATGGATCGGGATGGAAATTAAGTACTCTGTGCAGGCAGTTGGTAGGTTTGTATTGCGGGAGTTTTTTTTTTGCACACCAGCAAGAAGATGTTGGGACAGAGAATAATCGATCGAGATGGTGAGGCGTTCGGGCCACCGGAAAGGTGCGTTCCAAGATGTGTAGCACTGTGTGTGTGTGTGTAGGGGTGGTTTGTTTTCCTATTAGCGTAACAAGATCCAACCCGGAAATGGGATCGGCAAGGGCGCGTAATGTTGCGCGTAAATCAGGCACGTGTGCTGCCCTGTAGCGCTGTAAGTGGTGTGTCGCAGAGCGCGCTCCATAGGCAGATGGACACGTATGAGGTGGGCCAGAAGGTTTTGAGATGTACGAAGGTCGACTGGACGGGAGATTTTGCTGCGAATGCAAATTGGATCCGATCGGAGCATTGGTTCGTGTTGACATTGTGAGTGGAATATCATTAGAGACCGGCGCGTACGGACGTGGCGCTTTGGTTCTGATCTCGGTTGCAATGGGGCTACCGCTTCCCGGAAATCACACAGCTCCATTAGGCTGGACGCTGCAAATGCCGAACCGCTGTGAAGCCATTCAGATTAGAGCAAAACAGAGCGAGATAGAAAGAGCTGTAGTGAGTGTTTGAGAGAATTCAAACAAACTAACAAAAAAACACTCCCACACCTGCATTCAGAGATACTTAAAGCTGTCGGTTGTGGTTAAACTGATAGCAGCTTTTTTTTTTGTTGTACGGCAAGACTCACCTTCTCTTTCCGTCCGTGGAAACAATTGCTTTTGGAGCGCTCTGGTCGGGTCGGGTTCTTGAAACAATCCCCCAAGCAGCACCGACAACGCTAATCCATTTTCATCCAATCCCGCGCCATTGGAACGGCAAAGCGCACAACGATGAGCGGGACTCACGAAACGGATTCGAATACTTCAACTAATGAGTCTAAGAGGTCTTCAACTTCAACACCGTACCTCGGTTGAGTTGTTCGGTACTCCCCTTCCCCCCCCCCCCTTTCCCCCAATGGCGCTGAAGATTCATCCTTCTTCGCTGCCGCCTGCTTATGCGCTTATGGTCCCGCTGCCCCCTGGGGATGATCTGATTTAAATGAAGGCTGGCATCGTTCGGGGCCCACGCGAAGGCCGGCCCGTTTGTTTGGTCGGCCGGGAGTGGGAGACAGTTCTGTTTTTTTGTTCGGAAAAGCTTTTGGTACGGCGTTTTCTTGCTTCATTTTCCGATGCACGCGATGTGGTTAAGCTAATTGTACGTGATGAGTACTAATGGATTTGTAAAACATGAGCTTATCACCGGTTGATAGAAAGAGAAGAAGAGAGAGAGAGAGCGAGGAGTAGACAGCGAATCTTTGTGGCGCAGCAAGCTGTGCTAAGGACCATAAGAAATAAAACCATAGTCCATGATGAATCGCTTCATTATTTGAACACAATTTGGGGAGCATAATACTTTAGATTAATGAAGGAATCTTTGTTTCGGTTTTGTTAAAGAACAGTCAACAATACGTTCAATAGTCCATTGTGCCTTTTGTGTTCGTGTAAATGGTATCTTTATTCAAAATAAAAGCAATAAAAATGAGAAAAAGTGTTGAACATAAGCAAAAAAAAACCTGATACAAGTAAAACACTCGAATCGAAAAGGAAATAGCGAGAACTCACACGTCACACTACCATGACTCGTCCATTTTCATGCGCAATGATTGAGGTAGACTGTTCTAGGAACTTGAAAAAGCTTTTATGTCCCGTTAATTGCCGCAATGTAGCAGCCTTACAAAAATGCTCAAACGAATACGCCACCGCTTCGGGCGAAGCTTTTAGTGCAGGTGAATATTTCATATCCATGCTCGTGTATCAGTGCGCTCAGCGTTTGGTGGAGCCGTGTGTTGCAATTTAAAAATAACGCCCCGTGCGTATCCATTTTTAACTAATTGTCCTTGGAATACTATTTTCGGAAGGCGTGAAATATGTACTTCTTGTGTCAACTGTCGTCATGCAGGAGGGCCGTGTTTTCGTCATAAGAAAGCCGTCGCCACCTGTACGCAAATAGATGACGAAGATTGAGCTAGTCATAATCAAGCGCCTAAAGTTAGACACGCTGCATGACAAGATTGGTCTTACGAGCCCAGTTATACAGGTTTAAAGCATTTCCGTGATGTTTGAATTTTGTTACGAAAATAGTATCGTTTTAAAGTGGCGCTGGGGGCGGGATGAGCGCTAAGAAATTATCTAATCCTTTCAGCCTGTTGGGAAACGGGCACGGTCCAACATTAGAAATTCCGTCAACATCGCTCACGGGGCACAAGTTTTATTGTCGTCGCATTGATCCTCCTCAATAGGACGCGTTAGGGTATTTTATTTTCCTTCCTTCCAAAACGCCACGCACGCATTGATATGGAAATCCAATTCCATATGCTTTGAGGCACGTTTGGACGGGAAGTAAAAAAAAAATACGCACACACGCTCAAACCTCAAACTGCCAGCCAAGACGTCAATATCATGCTGCGAGATGCAAACGCGGGCGCCTTCCATTTGTGATATTAAATTTTATTGTACAGCAGCCGTCGGGACCATCGTCTGGACGTTTCGGGCCGGGATTTCGGCAAGTATGCAAACTATTCAACTCGTACGCGATGTACGGAAGCCTGACAAAAAGATGATCTTGCTATTATTGTGGTGGTGCTTTGCAATTATGCTGAAAAAAAAAAACGAAATTTAATCCGATTGGCGCAACATTGTGCGCTATCGAGAGAGTGAACTTGTTGTATTGCGAGCATTGTAGAATTAAAGAGGGCTTCTGGAACCCATTATTACGCGCAATAGCTTCACAAAACTAATAGCCAAATTTTTAATACTTCTCCCGTGGGTGAAGTTGCTCCTTTTTGCCGTAACAAACCTTTGGCACAGCTTTGGTGGGGTGAAATATGATCGAAGCTAAGCGCAAAGTGCGACATCCACTACTACCGCATGCCCAGCATGGCGTCCGTCGCACGTTCGCTCATTTGTTGCCCCGGAGGGCTGTAAAATGGTCCAATAGCATTTGCGACACAACTTCCTAAACCCGTACCCGTCACACCCATTTTGTACCGTCCCTCAAGTACGAAATACGCTTCGGATTACTGCACGTTCGGTGTGCAGGCCCCCACACGCGGTGAGAGCGAGGAGGATCTGGGGTTGGAATTTGAGAAATGTCAACAAACGGCACGAGTTCCTTTTTACTTCGCTTTGTTGCTTGGCCTGTGATTTGGCCAGTGTTTAAGAACTACACGCTTCGCAAAACCTTCCGGGAAGCCGTCGACGGTGGCGGTCGATTTTGTTGTTCCGCCTTTTTTTGCGCCTAAATTTCTTCCTTTTATTGCTTCCAGTGCTCGGTAATACTAGTTTCGGCTTCGTGGGAAACGTGGTTCGGTCCCAGCAAACCCGAATCGAATTGGTCATGCATGTGATGTATTTGATAGGTACGTGTGCTGATTTGCTAAAAATCCACCCCATTGCCCCGCGCCCGAAATGCGCAGCCCTTTTTTTTTCGGGAATGACCAACAAACACATCCGATTTCCGGCTCAATCGAGTGGTTGAAAAGAGGCCGATGAAGCGGGCACAGAGAAGCGATGCGATGACAAACATATTTTCACTTCGTTATTTTCCCTCCGCGGGGGGCTTGGCAGATTTGTTTTACTGTTTTATTTTCCCTGTGCGAGGTGTGATGTGTAAACGGTCGGTGGCTTTGGGCCGGCAGTGACAGGCACTAAACAGCAACAATTCGCCCACTGGTAGGGGGGGGGGGGCAAAAACAACGCCATCACATGCACATACAAACACACCATCGTTTAACTGCTGGTTGTACTGAGCAGAGGGGAACAAATGGAAAACTATCTCACCCTTTTTGCCTTGTACTGCCTTGGCCACAAAATGGTTTCGGCCTGTGTCTGTCTGTGTGTGTGTGTGTTGTGGTGTGTGGTAGCAATATAAACTGTTTTATTTACCCAAAAACGCTGCTCGAGCGGGTGAAGGAAAGGGTCGAAAAGGGAGGGTAAAAGGAACGTCCTGACAGCGCACATATTGACTGTTTGGCACTGTGCTGTACTGCTGCAAAGCACGGCCATTGGCAGAAGAACACTTTGGCAATCTTCAATATATGGTCGGCCGTACTAGCAACAGTTCGAAAACGTAGCAGCGGGAACATATTGTGACAGCAGAGCATCGTTCGATGTGCTTTCGTTGGCTTTCTTTTGCAAAACTTCACCGTGCACTTTTCTCGGCGGTTCGTTTTTCAACCCGCCGCTCTCGGGTCGGCAGTTTGAAAATGGAGATTTTCACCACCACCAAAAGGCCACGCGAGAGTTGCCCAGCGGCGTCGGGTACAGATCAGACCGTGGCATGCATATCTCCCAGGAAATGACATCGAAATGATAAACAGACAACAATATTCTGCATACGAATGTGCTGCAGGACTCTTGGCTGTGTGACTCTTATCATTATGGGTTCCGGAACGGGAAAACTAACCCGTACGCGAGAAACAACGGTTTAAGCTACTTTCGGCAGCGGAACGGGGTTTGCCTGCCTTTTTCTCCACCCTCTCCACGGCAGGTTGGGTGCCTTTCCTTGGAAGGTTGGAATCTTCCACTTCGTTAGCTATAATCCTTTCGCGTGCTCTAGCCGGTGGCGGGCCTGCCTCATCCCTTTGGGGAACCCGCGCGATGTGACGATGGCGAACGGAAACGCAGCGTAAAATCCACGGAATTTCCGAGGATACGGTACCACCATCAAGTCACTCCGTGCGCTGGAATGTGGCGGTAATGTGTGTGTGTGTGTGAAGAGAAGCTTCGCTGGAAAACCGGGGGCCCGGTTTTGCAAAATCCTTTTGACCTCCTGCATCACTGGAACGCTGCATGAGGGGCTGGCCGTTGCAGAGCGAGAGAGTGCGGGAGGTAGAGCGCGGCAGACAGGAGATAGCGAATGTCAACTCTTCAAGTTGCATGTTTTATTCAATCTTGCCTATCAGGAATTTCTGGATTACCCATCTGGCTGACGTGACACCGCACACTGGCGCTGGTGGAGAGCGGCGGGCCAAACATTAGATCAGGCAGGGCGGGAAAGAGTTGCGAGCGGTGGCACACTCCCAGGGCACATTTTGGCTGCGAATGTTTTAGCGAACTCGGCCCGGCAAACCAGCCAGCGGCATTCCAGCGCCACTGCACAGCAGCACAGGTTGTGCGAGCGAAGATGCCACACGCTTACAGGTCTTACAGAGTGGTTAAGGTGCGTGGCAGAGCTGCCAGGATTGCTGGTCCCAAAATTCCATCCCTCACGAAAGTGGAAATAAAAAAGAATATTTTTAGAGCAAAGGAAAACTGGCCCAAAATGTCGAGCAGTGTTCGAGCAGTTTTGCAAATACTCAGCCCGTAAGTTTCCACTCTCTGTTTGCTTAGGAAAACGCGAGTAAAGTGTGTGTGTGTGTGTGTCGTTTTGGTGCGTCGATTGAGTGTTTGCAAACGTTCATCATGGTTTTTAATTGAAACAAAACATGGCCGTAATTACCTCTACACAGTTTGCCTTTGCCGTAACGCTGCTGGTCTACACTTTGTACCGTCAGTGCTGTACACCGGCATTATCCGAGCTGAACGGTGACTGCTTCTTGCAAGATACGGCCGTGTCAGCAAAAAAACAATGACATTCCTTCTGTAACCGAGAGCAGCTTGATTTGGTGGAAAAAGCTGGTGGAGTTTTTTTGCAGTGAGTATTCCAAAAAAATACATCAGGAAGCATAAAGGAAATCTTGTTCCTCGAGCGAAATAAAACAACCAACGAAGAGGGGGGGGGGGAAATACGAGAAGATGCCCAAACCAGCGCGGATAAATTGAAAAGGTCTAAACGAAACCGAACAGCTTCCCGAATGCTTTCCCGGTCGTTTCCTGGTGCCGGTAAATAAATCCTCGCAACGAGCGCCACACAAAAAACCAGGCGCCTCCATGCTCTAAAGGCGCCAGAAAGCCTGGCAAGCTTTGGAGGACTTTCAGAGCGTCCTTTCTCGGGAGGAGAGGAAAAGGAGAGGAGGGAAAGAAATGGAAGACTACAAACAAACACACGCGGAAAGAAAAAGATGTTGGCGCTTTCAAGTTTTGCCGCGCCGCGTGTTGAGAAGTAAAGAGAACGTAAAAACTCCTACACTCCGGAAAAGATATCCGTCCGTCCATTTCCCATTCAACAAGTTTTCACCTCGACGGTCCCATACCAACTCGCTCCGCACAGGCAAGCAAGCAAACGCAAAGAAGCGCACAACGGCGCTCACTGCTCACCAATATTCTTCGCCCTTCGTCCTGGGATGAAGCATAGCTCGAGCCACTTTTCCGAGGGCTGGGCGCTGGTGCTTGAAGATGGATTTGGGGTCCCGTCAAACGGAACAACCATGAGGCCGGTGGGGTGGCAAGCGTCCGAGGGTGGTGGTACGAGCGATGAAAATCCATAAAAAGACGTCCATTTCTTCTCGCAAATGAATGAACGAATGGCGAATCACGAGCAAAGCGTGAAGGAAGCAGCGCGAGCTTGCGGGCTTTACAGCGGTCAGTGAGCGTTTGGCCGTGGAGAAACAGGGGAAGGGAGCAGAAAAAAAGGGTGCCAAGATGCTAAGCCCAAACCCAAGCTGCTGGATGGATATAAACACAACTCAAATAACTAATAAAGAAGGCTGAAGGATGATGTTTTTTCTGCGTTGCTGCTATTGCTTTCCTTCGCCCTTTTCCAGTGTGCACTCGTTCGGATTTATGCTCCTACCGGCGGGATGTATAAAATCCAAAGATATTGCATTTTCACAGCATGTCCAAGGAGGACGTGTCATCCGGGAACAACATCCACACACCCAGTAACAGTGTGGTGTCGTATCGGAAATGTCTACATCATAATAAAGAGTAAAGAAACCTCCGTCCGCCTCCATGGAAAGGACAGTGACAGATTTTGTATCATAACGGCAAACGCCGCCAGATACAAATTGTGATAAAGTTTAGACCGTTTTAGGTGTGCATGTTTGGGTGGTGTTTGCAACTGGAAATGTTACTTTTGATGTTGCTTTATCTTGGAGACTTGAAGTCTGAGCAAAAAGTCAAAACACAAAACTGATTACAATTAATTTGGCAACATTTGTGCGGTGTAAAGACTCATTTATATTGCTTTAAACTTGGCGCAGAAAATGGCCAAACAGGGTGGTACAGTTTTTAAACCCCGTCCCGAAGAAAACTAATCCGCCAATATCAATCTTCACGATTTCGGCTCAACGGTTTTCGGGGCTACGGATTCGGGCTGATTATTTCATTCCCACCGTTCTCCGTTGTCCGTAAAACGGTGCGCCCACCGCACGTCGACGGTACACACGCTGGTGACCAAGGCGAAACGACCGAGCCGATGGAATTCTTCGGCACCGAAAATATGTTTTGCACTTTGTCGTTGACCTGCCTGTTGTTCCGATTGGCAGGGAAAAAAAGCTGCACGAGATTTGCGATACAGGCCTGGGGGTGAGATTTAGCGTGGGTACGGTTTTAATGCCGGTGAAGTAATGCTATGCGGAATATGGTGAAATTTTCAACTCACCGTTTGCAAATTCCACATACTTTGCTACTACTCTACCGGAAAGAGTATGCCTGAGAGCGGGTTTTCGTGGTATTTTGGGGCGAAGGTGAGCTTCTATCTTTTTCGGGGGAAAACAGAAAATCCAATCACAATCAAAGGTTTTAACCCGTGCGAGTTGTGCACTTCAGGTTGCATTATAAAATCGCCTCGCGTCAGCTAAATTGCATGACAAAATTGCATTACCGAGCGTATTTGTCACGCAGTAAAGCAGACGTCAGCGAGAATTGACACCTCAGTGCGCTGCGGTGTAGCAGACGTTCAGGCGCGACCAACAAGTGAGACATTCGATTGCAACCCTGTCAGCAAATAATTTGCACATTATACGATTTAAAAATCACACACACACACACACACACACACAAACGACCAATCAAACGAACGCTTCATTGTGGTGTCAATTCGATTTGCTTCAGCAGTCTGGCCAGACGACACGATACATCAAAAACGTGACAAACTAACGATACTGAAGGGAATTGATTGATGGTGCGGACCATTTGCCTGTTTGGAAGTCGGTTTTCGTCTTTCAGTGCATAGCAGAAGAGCAAGAGCAAGACGTTGTTGAGGAGAAGCCACCAATAAAAATCGAGCCACTTTAAATGGCCAGTACGTGCCAGAGGAGGAGTCAGTGTGTACTATTGTAGTTTTCAGTGGTTTGTAGTGTTCGTAGTTACCAGCTATCCGAACCATTCCAATCGGCTAGAACGAAAGCGTACAAAGCGTTGACATTGTAAGGAATGGCACCATTTTACTAAACCACTTTCCAATTTGCACTCTTTATTTCCCATTTAAATCAGATAACCATCACGAACTCGGCACTTATGCACACTGATACACAGGGATCCACAAAGGCATACAGCCGGGGACGGGTCAGCGCTGGAGGTTAACGATTGTAATGCTTTACCACGGGTCGTGTTAAATTGAAATGTAAATTGAAAACACATTAGCTTTAAGTGGCTAAAGCTTTTCTTTTTCGCCTTTCACTCCTCCGGCCCGGGCAGTTTTTGTCTTGCATCCTCTCCCAGCCCCAGCACGGTGAATAAAAATGGCCGAATGAGATGGCAATAAAATGGTGCTCGCCGGTATAGCTGCAGTGTGCCCCGGCCACAAGGCAGCAGGGGTTGCAGCATAGATGGCAGGTCATCGAAACAAAAACAGCAGCCAGTGGAAATAAAACACTTTATTTAAGTGCATTGTACTGACCTCGATTGTATCATGCGAGTCGCTGCTTACGGCGTGGGGAGCAGATTGTGGTGTGTGGTTATTTGTTCTCTCGCCCTTTTTTTTAAACAGTCGCACCAAACGTTGTCAATAAATTCTGAATGCGTTTTCTTTCGCTCTGTTGTTTTACTAGTTCCCCCTCCCCCCCCCCGCCGGAAATGGAAGTCGATTCGTGGAAATGATTTGCAATAATTATTACCAACTGATCGTTTTGGCTGCGTTTTAGGTTCGGTTTGTTGTTGCTGTTGCTCTGCCGCGATGTACATGTATGCCTCCCATTCACGATGCAAGCGTGTGTGTGTGTGTGTAAGCAGCTCCAAATTGCAGCAAACGCCGAACTCGCTCGGTGAAGGGCATTAAGCACCAGTCAAGGAACGAGCCGGAAAGACGATAAATTTAACAGCCGAATGAAGTTTCGCAATTGTTCGCAACTTGGTTTATTACTGTTATTATTACTTCGGTTCGAAGCGTACCAGGGCCAGGGCCGTCGGTGTGCGTTTCCCGACTGCCCGATCCGGTTCTGGTTGCGCCGTTTCTACGAAACTCGAAGCCGTTGGTACCAATTAACGAGTGGAAGTTAAATTTAGTGCCGTTGCTGTTGCAAACAGACGCTGCAGCGCACAATTCGCCGACCCGCTGGTGCCTGATGCCTTCGATTAAAGTGTGCTGGAACGCACCGGAGCGCACGGGCGCTTGGGTCCGGGTTGGCACCGAGCAAGGCAAGTTGGAGTCGAAATTAGCGCGCAAACAACTTTTCTTTTCTCGTTATGCCTTCCGGGAGAAGTATTTTGCAAAGATGAATAAAGCGAGTGAGTGTGTAATAAATCCGGAACAAATCTAAACTTTTTACAGAATGGAACGGAACGGAACGGAAAGAATCAAGCAGAGTTGTGTTTGCAGTTTGAAGTAAATTGAAAAGCAATATGTCACAAGTGGAACGTAACGTTGTGCAATTACGAAGAGCAGTACAACTCTTGCTGATGAATGAACTGTATAGAGCAGCCAGAAAGTGTAAGACCTCGACATAGCTCTTGACTCTAAGCAGACATTTTTAAACGCTTTTCAAATTGTTTTTGTTTCTACATTTTTGTTCTGCTTTTTGTTTTAGAGATATGCAAAACCGAAAAACTCACAGACAATGACAAAAATAATGCAAATTATGCCGCCCCTGCTGCTGACCCCGGTCAGTACGCTGGCTGACAGCCGGAGTTTCGCAACCCGTCACCCGGGTTCACTTTATACTTTGTGCTGTACCTTTCGGAACCAGAAGGCTTATCAATATTAATGTTAAGCCCATTCATTCATCAAGTTATTGACCCAGCCAACCGGAGTGGGTAGCTTAAAAGTTCATTTCAAAAACATACGCGCACACCCAACACAAACCCCGAGGCGTTTTTTTTCGGCTCACTCTAGTGCGTTCAGCGAACGGTGGATGAAACAATTTACAAAGGTAGTAAAAAGTGGGAAAAAAGTTTTCGATACTAATTTTCTCACCCCAAATTTGCATGCCATCCATCCGTGTATGTGTGTGTGTGTGTGTGTGTGTGTGTGTTGAGTGAGGCTGCTGGAGGCATTGTTTTTATTTTGCGTTTGCTTTTGTTCCCGCAGCTACGCAGGAGCGTCAAAGTGGAAGCGGCGGCGGCTTTCTCGCGACGTTGAAAGCATTAATCAGTTTTTGCATGATGAGAATGTAATGTATTGCTATGTGGTGCTTACAACAAACACAGGCACACAAAAAACAGGCACCAAGACAAACAAGCGGCACTGATGTTGCTGCTGCTACTCGATAATTTGAAAACCACCGGTAACAAAGTGGATTTTTATGGGTAAAAGGGTAATTTGTTAACCATTTTGTAGTGATTCTTTTTGTGTTTTTTTTTCACCCTCGTCCTTCAATTTTGTTTTATGTTGTCTCGTATGCTTCGCAACCAACCATAATGCAGATGTATAAAGAGAAAAGAACGTTAAATGGTGGCGTGTGGGTTGATTTGTATTCTCTTTTTAACAGCAACTGCCACGCGCTCACTGGCACAATAATGAGCGACGGCAGCAGCTGGGGAAGGCGTGGCAGCACCATTGATTGAGTTTCGCAACGACCACGATGGAAAAGGTGTCTGTTCGCAATGAAACAACCGAAATTTTCGCTTAAATTTGACTGTTTCTCTTCCAGTGACCAGGCGGCTCCATCGAGCTGGCAATGTGAGCGATCA
>AXCO02001668.1:0-34778 GCA_000473525.2 Anopheles melas | reverse complement strand
CACCGTCCACATTCGGGTTTTACGTTGCACGGGATCAGTCTTCGGTTTAGTTTTCAATTCTAACTGTAACCAAAACAGACACACGGCTTGAGGAAAGTTTTTCCCTTCCGAACGGTTTGAGCAGCGGGTTCGTCTGATCTAGCGCCCCACGCGTTTTGGATACGCTTTTCTTCATACGTGCCAAGGAGGGTCTCTTTATTACCTTTTGCGGGTCGCGCGCGCGGTACCATCTGACTGCAGAGGCAGAAATCAAACCACACACACACACACACACACGTACACGTACTGCCTGGAAGCAACCGGAAGCAGCAGCTTGTGCACCCAGAGAAAAACTAAGACACACACACGTACACACATCACATCGAGCGGTCGCGGACCGAAGGCGGAATGATTGTTTCCTGGCGGGCCTGGCCTGTGTGGCGGCGTTTGTTTGCCGCGTGTATCATGTTTTTATGTGCCCATTAGAAAATCGCT
The DNA here is from genome assembly GCA_000473525.2 of Anopheles melas. Lineage (NCBI taxonomy): Eukaryota > Metazoa > Arthropoda > Insecta > Diptera > Culicidae > Anopheles > Anopheles melas. Next base: position 34,304 of record AXCO02001668.1, on the reverse strand, counting down.
CATTCATATGCATGACGCTGACGGTGATGATCACGATGATACACACAATTATGAAATGGATAAGGTTCGAGTTGGGCTGGCTGAGGTCTGTTTTCGCGTCTTGATGGGTCTCGAGGGTTCATGGGGAACGGGTAGCATGGAACGATATGGACGTGGAGTGTATCTGTGATAGATTTAACGTTTGATGTTAACGTGTTTATAAATATCGTCACGTTGGTGATACGGATGCCTGGAATGGCACTCCCAGTGCCAGATGCGCTTGTCCGTGCGCGTTTGTTCTCGTGCTCTTGATTAGCTCCCTTTCTTTTTGGTTTCGTGTCATTGCTCCTCTTTTCCCCGACAGCTTTTAATATATTGGTTCAAAGAAAACGATAAGCTAAAACATTCAAACGCTGGAAACACGAAACGTACTACAATGTATTGCCACAACCAGCAAAACAATGTCTACACAGCAGCTGGCTAACTGTTAGCCAGCGACGAAAGACACTTCTATCTAGTCTCCATCGTTTCGCGATTTGTGACGCTCAGTAATTTATCAAATTTTCATCCATTTGGTGTGAAATAGAGCTGACAGAAACTGTTCCTGTCTACAGTGCTGGTAAATGAACACGGAACGATTGTGGAATACGTTGTATAGCACTCATCGAAAGGCAACAGGGCTGGAACAAGCGCTACCAGAAAGTATCAGCTTACTCACTCAACCACAACCCTGGTGGAGTGTTAACTGGTGGACAGATTTTCACCAAAATTGCTCCAATTTTCCACAGTCCGGGCACAGTCGTTCCGAGTCGAAAATATGTTCGATTTCATGCTCATTATTGCCGAGCATATGGTTCTGCTGGCGTGGTGCGGCCCTCGGTGAAGAGTTTTCATCGTTTCACGCTATGAAGTTGATGGATTTTTCAGTTCAATGCTGTATGGCGATTCATCATGGAGGTCAGATTTCAGGGAATTCACTTCCGCTGTTGAGTCGTGGCCGATTTCCAAAGGTTAGGAAGTCTGTTACACTGTTTTCCGAGCTGTTCTCAGCACAGAATGTTGAAATTTTTAGCATCTGTTTATATTTGATCTACATTTTTTCCTTAGTTGAGATATTGCCGAAGCTGTTTGATATGTAAATCTCTTTTCAATAGAGTTTTAATTGCAGTTTAATTGATTTAATACAATTTACATTCATTTTGTGTTTAAAGAAATAGTTTAAATCTATCTGTTTTTCAAAAGCTGTATTAGAAGTTATGGTCTATTTTTTTATTTATTTGAAAATTATTGAAATCTTGCTAAATGCTTTTATGCTTTCCATTATTCCGTTATATTTCAAACTATTCCACACGATGTGATGATTATTTGGCAAGGTCAGAGCGATGAAAAACGAATAAAATATTTTACAAAAGAGACATCTTATCAGTTGCCTGGTTTTTTTACTGGATTTTTTCATCAACTTATGTTCTATAACATCTAATTTATACTTTTCGGTATTGATCTGTAACTTTCCTTGACAAAGAATATATTTTTATTCCAAACATGCAACACCATGAATGAATTGGAACTGTATTTTGAGCTACGTTTAACTTTCACGCCAAAAAATCATCGTCTCCTTATCCGCAGTGCCATCTCACTGTTTTTCACAAACTCATCAACACGATCTTGGCCAAACTTGTCGCTACTAACTGCACCTAACGAAAGCGAGCTTAAACTGCGTTACCGAGGCATTGTAAAAAGAAAACCCCCTCGTGCAACAACCCACGGCCGAGTTGTAAGCCAACCAAAAGGCGAAAGAACCGTGCCCCCGAACCCATATCTCAAATTCACACGTAAGTGAAGACGTTCACATTGAATAAATTCGCCATTTCAACAGCTTTCAGTTCGCTCGAAACGATGCCCGGTACCTCCCGGTAGCGCAGGATCACCGTTCAAGCGGTAGCCTCTGCATCCTAGCCGAAGAAAATGTCTAATTTACTAAGCAATAAAATTTACATTTTAATCACATTAACAATCAACCTCGGCGTGTCGGTGCGGCCACCATCGTCAATGTCGTCGTCGTCGTCGACGGCGAGGTGTGCGCCATGTTGGAAACCATTAGCCGCGGCTGGAAAATCGGACGATGAAAAGGCGACGGTTTTCGCCTCACACTATCACACACACACACACACAAACACATAAACAGGGTGTACATCAGACAGCAACAGCATCCCCGCAGCGCGCACGGGTAAAGAAAAGCTGCCCGATAGACAAATGCGCTTCGTTTGCTCATCGTTTATTCCTTTCTACTAGCGTGCGAAAAAGGACGATAGTGGGCAGTCCACAGGGTGTCTGCTCGCTTACCGCTACCGCTCCAAGTGCCCTGGTGTTAGTGCTGGTGGTGGGACTAATTTCGCGCTAAAGAAACGGCTTGCGAGGGGAGGGAGGGGGGTTTTGCTGATCGCACAACCCCAGGCCCAAGGTAACGTTTTTCATGGTGCGAAGCGTCAGCAGCCAACCGTCGGGCGAACATCGGATCGGTACACGGTGCTGTTTAGCATAATGATACATTTTAGACCAAGCCAAACCACTAACAAGCGCACCATCTGTGAAGAGCTGGTCGGGTTTGGTCGGGGAACAAAAGCATGAGCGCATTTGCTGAGCGCTGCTCCGGCCGACGATGAAAAATTGCCCAACAAAACGCTTGCCAGGATACAGGCGGGCAATCGTTGGCGGTTGGTGGTGGTGGTGGTGATGGTGGTGGTGATGGTGGTGGTAGTGGTGGTGCTTATGAGCTCATATTTTAAACCATAACTAAGAGCGAGATTATTGATCAACCTCTAGAAATGGACTGAGAATGAGGACAAAGCTAAAGAAAGTGTATTTTAATCGGGTTTATATTAAATGCAAAGACAACTACTCTATTTTAAACTCTTCACTTTTGGGGAAAATTTATAAAATAACGTAACACAGGTGCTCGGATGCGTCGTAAACCTTTCACCAAATGCATCCAAGGAAAAATGGAAAGCTCTTCTTCCTGAGCGGAAAGGATTTTAGCGGGGGAACCTGTGGAAACCACAAAATCACCACCCAGGACTCTGCTGGACGGGCTGCTAATCCTTTACCCCGCACGCTCTACAGAAACTAGTTTGCCGCCTTAAAAAGGTGATGAAATTTTACAGCCGCTCTTGTGTCTGTCCCTCTCTCTCTCTCTCTCACACCAATGGCTCTGTACGGGGCTACACTAATACCACCAAAGCCCACTCCCTGGGGAGGATGTAACTAAACATTCGGTTAGGGTTCGGTGCAGGCACCTAAAGCGTGCAGCTTGATGAAACCCAGTCACTTCCGAAATCCAATTTAGCTTCTGCACGAACATAGAGGCTCCACTACTAAGTTGAAAAAAGCTACACCCTGCAGTACATAAGCACACATACCCACACACACACACACACAGTCAAAAAGGGAGCTGGAGCCACGTTTCGGTGGTTCTCCGTCTCGGGGAACGGGAAATCGATTTCATCACTTCTTCCTTGCCAAGTGACTAAACTGACCAGTGCAAACTATCAACGACTCGTGGCAAGCATTCTACCCCCCCCCCCCCCCCCCTTTCAACAACCATCCCCATCCGTACTAGAAATACGGAATATACGGGTACGGTTCCACTCACCTCAACCAACCACACCATCATCTCTTTCTCCGTCGTCTCGCGTTGCGTCTCCATTAGCGTTGGCAAACCATTCATTTCACCCATTCCAAGGGTTGCAGCAAGGGAGCTTTCCGCGAATGTTCACCGGGATGGATGCTGTCGGTTCGAGCGGCTTCTTGGAACTGACGGGCTGGAGCAGCTGCTGCCATTTTAGGCGGGGGGCGTGGCCTTCACCAGCCGTCGGTGAGTCTGCGAAACGAGGTGCGCTTTTTGCGCAATCGCGCTCTTTTTCGACCGAGCGCGCCCTCGCCCTGCTACTTTGAACTGCAGCTCTCGAGAGCGTGTTTGCAAGCACCTTGTGGTAAAGTGGAAAAATGATCCCGGGAGCTATGGGGAGAGAGAGCGAGCGAGCGATATACATTAAGAAATGGAAGAGACTTGATTGCAATTTAATAACGCTCGGTGGGGAACGGTACGAAGGAAGGGCGAGGAGCCGCGTGAGCTTGGAGCACCAGTGAGCCCGATGAGCTTTGGGTGAAGATTGTAAGGTGAGAAACTGAAGACGGTGTCGAAAAGGATGCGCTAAGGTGTGAGCAAGATTTACAAAATCTTTATTGTAAATATTTATGACACATCATTGGAAGTGTTTAGAGTGTTTTGTTTCGATGGTTTTGCACTGGGTATTGTGTGTAAATGACTAGTACGAAAATCTTTATTTACTAATATTTATGATACGTTTTATACATTCATAATAAAAAAACTAATATTTCACAAAATGTGAAGCTGTCTGTTTAGTTAATCATTAACAAATGCAAAGAAATAAAGAGATAAAATTAACACCGACATATTATTAATGTCATAAAACAAATGGTTTACTCAGAAAAGAGTTTGAGTTTTCCCTTCAAAAGAAAACGGGTTGAACCCATTTTCACACAGGAAAACATTTTCTTCCCTAGAGCTTTGTTTTTTCCACTATGGTAAGGTTGTTGATGCTGTGTGGCAGCGGCTCCCAAGAGACACCCAGCGTTGAATGGCGTTAGGGAAGTATCGCAATAGGGTTTATTTTTTAATGTTTTCCTTGTAGCTACTTTGCGGGAGGATTTCGAAGGAATATTTTAAATTTAAGTCTTAATGTCAAACAACACAACAAAGTGAAGGAAAGTTTATAAATACGCCATGTTAAACAAAATTTTCTGCTGATGATGATCAGTTTGATGAAGGTGATTATAGAGATTGAGAAGTTATAAGAAATTTATTAAAACGAGGATATTCATACAGGATTATTTACTTCGATTGTGATTTTTTTTGTGAGGGATTAATTAAAATAAACTGTTGTATGGTATTTCAGTTTGTTGAAGTCAAATTTTGATTCTTGGTCCTAAAGCTCAAGCTATTTTTAGGCAACACATATATGTACCGTTGCTTTTTTAAATTCATAAATCACTAATCATCAAAGGAATTTTTAAATTTATTTTTCTAAGGGACGGTTAATTTTAATTTTAAAATTTGGAGAACTCGATTCTGTTTCAAACAAAGTTATTGTAGGAAATTGTCAAACGGACGCAGCATGACAACACGATTTCATTTTACGTTTAATTGACTTTGGTGAAGTACCTTCATTTCAAATAATATTGTGATTTATTGTTGCCAATGTAGTCTGATCACCATTTTAAGCTAATTGACAAAAATGAAGCATATAGAAAAGTAAATATATAAATTTAATAGAGATTTATTAGATAAAGCTTTAATAGCTACACTTTCAAAATTGTACTGAAGCTATACTGATGCTGAACTATACAAACTTGTCAAAAAGCTGTGTGCTTAAGTTCAATGCAAAAATAAAAACTAAAGCAACAAGGTACGAATTATGCACCACCTTAAATCATTTATTTAACGCTTTCTCTCGGTGAGCAAAGTTTTTTTGATTGCGAAACAATTCTGCAGCTGCTTGACGTTCTGCTGCGATTAAGCGAGCTGGACGCGTTACGATGATTTATCTATTTTCCCTCCAACCTAGCCCTTGCTCCTCCACCAACCCATCAAGCAGATCATCCCGAAAGTGTAAACCCATGTACTTGCAACGCATCTAAGTAGGGTACTACCACCAGTAACAAAAAACAACGCACGCAAACACCATCGGCTTCATCAAAAAGCGATCAATCGCGGTCAGTTCTAACGGGAAGCTGCACGGGAAACAGGTGAACGAGGTCGAACGAGAGCCTTTCCAAAGTCCGACTCCGACGCTACCTGCTCCAACCTGCTGACCGGCCCAAACCGGGGCGGATGGATCCTCTTTCACTCGGCGATATTATCTGACCAAAGAAACGGTAATCAATATAAACAAAAAATTATGTCTAATTATATGGATTAGAAGGAACAAAAACCTATGGGGGAGCGTAAATAGGATTCGTTTGCTTTTGCCAGTGAGCCGCTCGGTGCTCGGGCCGCAGATGGGACTGGAGCGATAGGTTCTAGATGCTGCTGCTGCTGCTGCTGCTGCTGCTGCTGCTGACCCTGCATCTGTGGGACACATTTTATTCAGGTGTCGAATAATTGTACAGCCCGGAATGGTTGCACCCGTATCCGGCAGGTAATTATTACGGGTAGATCTACCGAAACTCACAACACAATTTCAGGCGGTTCGGTTGTGATCCTAATGTTTGTCTAGAAAAGAAATTGCTTCGCAGTAGAAAAAAAATGGCACAAAACACAGCAAAAGGACGCGCGGTGGCTTCTAGTCACCTCCTGTTTGCGCACGATCAGCAAACAAATATTATTTATTGGATGGCAATCAATAATTGACATGTGCTTTTTTGCTCGTCTCCCGTTGCTTTCGAACGCCCCGAGCAAGAGGTGTCTGAAATGGGGGAAATTATAGAGCCAGAGCAACAAAGTTTCGCTTAATTATTTCTGATCCCGAAAATGATCCAATTTGATGAGCGGCTGCCGTCTGGAGTGTTTAGAATTTTCTGACAGATTGTTTCTCGCCTTGGCCAACACCTTACACAGCCACTTCGGTATGTTTCCACTGCCAGCGCCATAATAAGTGACCTGAGCACGCTGGCTAGCGCGTCAGGTTGATCCGTTGGCCGGTGATTAAAGTATTTATCAATCGCACGACGCAGCCCGATTCGGAACTAGCTTCGGAACGAGCAGCTTGTCTGGAAATACAAAACCTAGAATACGACAAAACCGAAACAAAAACCAGACCAACACGTGGCCGGAATGGCTAAGTGCCCTTCGAAAGCGCGACTGCTGGTAAAAGTCAAGTGTAATCGAGCACGAGCCCGATCAATGAGTGCAACCTTTAATCGCGTCGTCCTCCCGGTAGCAGGAAGTAATCTCAAGCGCGTTCCACCTCCCTCGGAACCCTCCACCACCCGAAAGATGATCTGACAACGTGAAGGTAATCGAGTATGGGTATCAAAAAAAAAACAAGAGCATCGCGAGGCGCACGTTAAGCGATCTCTGGTTTGTTTCAATTTCCCTCGAAATGATCCATTTAAGGGGTGATGTTGGCGCATGATTGGCCTTTTCCTTGGTGTTTGAGAAGCCGGGTTGAAGAGAAAGGGGCAAAACAACTGTTTGCCTCTTTAACAGATAGATAGTTCGAACGGATATGGCCTACCTTCCGGAAGACGACGAATTATTTCCGCATGTACGCATGTTTAATGGTTTAATCAAGTGGTTGAAAAAAGTATTGGGAGCTGCTGGGATTGACTTGTCACGAGAAAAGATGAAAGATGAATTGATGAAGAATGACTGCGTTCAATGAGTCTTTTTCAGTGGTAATGTATTCATAAGATTGGAGATGAGATTAAAACATAAGTAAAGATCACTTAATGGCTTAAATAACAAAAAGATCACTATCCCCATTTTCATATCGCAGTGACACATTGCTTTATTGAACTAACTTTAACATGTTGAGAGAAAATCATAAATTAATGCGTTAGATACAACAATAATTTAACGATAAGGTTAATGTCTGGATCTGGTAAGTGTTCAAATCTGTTTGATTGAACTTAAACACGAATCTGGTTTATATCTTCAGTTTATTTAATCTAGTAACAATTCCAGTTAACCCAAGGTTCTGCTTATATTCCTGTGTCACGTATTACCGGCATTGAAACATATCCCAAAATTGGTGGGTTCTAGGCTCTAAACATCAAATAATATATATTGGGGTTAGTACATTGTCTTCTTTCTTGATTGATTTGTTCACGTTAAACTCCTCAGGTACCTTTCACTGAACCCTTGTCTGTTGTATTTTGTGAAAATCTTGTTTACATTAAGCATTGTACATTTCGCAATAATCGAATTTGCTTTTGTGTTTATTAAGTCATATAGCTACAACGAGCCTACATATCTTTACCTACACATGCAGTTTAGGATAAATCTATTCACAACAGCAAAGTGAAGCTAATCAATATGTTGCATATCAATGAATTACTATTAAGATCTTATTGCATAACCATTAAACGGCCTAAACAGGGTTCCTAGAACACAATGGAGGAGAAACTAACATCTAATAGAGGTCTGAACCTAAGTGGTCTGCAAGGAGCTATAACTTCGAAGTGAAAGAAGGGGGCAGAGATTGAGCAAAAATGTAATCACAATTCAATCATTGTACGAAGACTCATTGTACGTCAATGTTACAAATATTCTAGAACAAATAGTTAACTCCTTGAAAAATACACAAGTAAATGCTCGTTATATGAATACATGCAAATTCTATGTGAGTACTAACGACAGCACAAACCAAAGATTTTCGGAGCTTTGAAGGGGAATTCTCAACATGAAACATGAAATGGAACATGAAATGTTCAGCTGTTATTTAGTTATATATATACACAAGGTAATGTACCCTGCTAGCGCTTATCATTCGGCTCGAACCATATCTAATAAAATAACGAATGAGAAAAGCTATTAGCATACATTTTTGGATCGTTGCCATGATTTATTGGAATCGTCCCATTTGAAAATCAATATAATTGATCCTAAAAATTCTGGAAAAATAAATATCAATAAATCGCGGGAACAATCCAAACTAACTATGGGAAGCATTCAACATTTTTCGGGGGAAGGAATAGGAAAGATGAGTCAATCAAAACATCGTGAGAAACCCTGTACCACGTTAATTTTTTTAATTGTTATTTAAAATAGTAATCTTTTCAACCAAACCAAACAATGGAGATATTTTTAAGAAAACGATTATGTCTTGTGTTAAATTGTTAAAAGAACCCTAAAGACTTTTGCTTGGTGTTTGTATTTGCTATGAATGCTTATGTTTAACCTTCCACAATAACAAGATCCAATCCTGAATCGCCGTTGATACCAGCATCGCAAGTCTTCCGCTTTGTTTAAGTCAAAATCAACTCACCAACTTGATGACACCAAACTGTGACCTCTCCATGCAAACAAGTTAGTTTTATTTCTATCGTGACAGTAATCGCAGTGGTGACAGCTTTCTCAGTGCATGCGATACGATCCATTAGCAAAATTATAGAACACATTACGCAACTCGGAAACCACATTCGTTTCGTGAGCTATGTCTATCGACAAATAGTGTGGGTACAATTTTCCCGAAGCCACCAACGCTCGCTGCTAAGTTGTCAAGATACGTGAGTACAAAAGCCCTAAACTGACTGTTGATAGAACGAAGGCTCAATTACGCTCCTCGCTGCACCGCCAGTATCGTTTGTCTCCGATACCGTTTCCAAGGGCGATTAGAGGATGGAGTTAGTTTACTGCTACTACTACTACTACTTCTGTTGCTATTTTCAACCAAACAACCCCTGCAATCAGTGGGCATTTAGAGGTGATATTAAGTTTGTTTAGTGTGCCACCTTACATCACCAAATTAGCGTCGTTGCAGTTGCAGTTGCAAGCAGACCAAAACACACCGCGTATATAATGCATCTCCCCGCGTGCAGGACGGTTGTCGGGCTGATCCGGTTGATTACAAATTTATCGTTCGGTGTAATGTTCCGGTGCTGACATGAGACATATCGCGACGCCACACTGTCCTTAACATGCACATGCGGTGCCTTGGAAAAGATGAAGGCAAAACAATCAATTGAGCACGCCGAACAATGCACATATAGCTGCAGCCGGAATTGCAACCTGCCTGCAAGATGTTGCACAAACTATAGAAGAAGAAAAAAACAGCGGCACAACAAAAGCAACCAACCGTCGTCCGTTTACGATGATTGGAATGGCAAGTGCACAACCTGCGCTACAAAGCGCCAGCAAAACTAACATCAATTTGCCATCCCTCCACACCGTAACAAGCCAATAAATTAGCCTTTGCCAAGATAAATAAAACAGCGAATGCTCATTATTCGATTCGCTTACTAAACCAAATAGTGGCAGCAAGCGCGTCCAAAGCAAATAAAGCGAACGCGCCGGGAAGCGTGGACACAAAAGGTGGCCGCCTTCTGTGTTGCGTGCAAGCAGCGCAAGATGGGAAATAATTTGGCTTCGAACCATTTCCGAACCAGCTCTTTTCTTTTCCAATTTTTAACGACTTTTCGGTGAAAGCCGCATGCAAACGATGTTCGCCTGTTTGTTTTTGGTCGGGTAAGTATGGGAGCCTTGCCGCCAATGCGGCAGAATCTAATTAGCTTTCGGGGCTGAAGGAAAACGCATAAAAAAGCATATGGATGGATGGGAAAAATGTTCCTTTGAGCGATCGCGAAGAATACAACTGGCTACCGGGGAGCATGTCTCGTTGTGGTTCGTTGGGAAGCTTCAAATTAGGTATTTTATTCTTTAAATTAATTAAATACAATTTGTTTAAGAAAGCAAGCACACGCTGCTCAAAGAAAACAGCGATTGAAAAGATGAGCAAATAATGCGATACTTATCGTGCTTGCAAACGAGAGCAAGGGAAACTAGAAGCACGCCGCAATTCACCATACCGCGAAGCGTTTTTAATCGAAGGACAGTGAAGTCAAATCCTGGGCAAATAAAAATCTTCAATTACACGCTACGCTAAGCGCACTGACGGATGGTGAAATCGACAGAAAAGAAATTTCGATACCCGAAACACCCTCAACGAAGCGTTCCACCGTGATGGCTGCACAAGAACAACAGTGCCGCACAGCAGTAAAAAAAATGGACCAACAAGCAATATAAGGCACAAACGAATAAAATAAAACGAGCTCCCTATTTGGCCGAGGATCACGTGATGAGGTTTTGCGGGTGCTTTTCCATCCCCAAAAGCGCAGCATTCACTCGCCTTGGAAATCGTTGGAAAAGTTAGGCATTTGGCAAGAGAAAAAGCAAATCGCAAATTAAAACAAATAAAAACCACACGCCCAAAAGAAGACTAATGGATGAGAAAGCGCCAAACAAATACCTTCAAAGCGGAGAAGAGCGAATAAAAAAAAAACCGAAACCACCCTAATGCCTCAGGAACTCATTTGGCTCGCTTTGTTTGTTTAGTTGAGTACGGCTATTCAACGACACATCCTCAAAACTGGTCTCCATCCATCCTCCCGCCCTCCCACCACAAGCCTAAAACGAAAGCAAACACGATAAGCTATCAAACCCCATTCCGACAACGAAGTAAACAAAAAAAAAACGACCGTCGAGGGCAAATGGGCAAAAGAAACGCGCAAAGAAAATCGGTTTCGAAAATAACCGTTCGGCGGAAAATGGACGGCTTCCATTTTGTGGCCAAATGTCACTGGAGGTGTCCAGGTCCCAGTCCCTGCTCGCATGCACCAGACCGAAGAAATAACCTAGCAAATGGCGACGACGATTGTGGGTGAAGTTGTCCAGCAGAACAACAACAAAAAAACACAGCATAAAACCCAACCAAAAACGTGAAAAAAAAAACACAAATCGTTTATGATACGCCCCCGGGAAAGGGTGTACTTTGCTGCTGGTTTGCATGTCATAATTAAGATGGCCCGGCTGTGATATCGGTTTGAAGCGTGGGCGAAGGGCTGAAACTGCTTCTCGGAAAACCAGCGCCATGTACTTACCGCCCGTCCCTCCGACTCGTTTACATCCGCTCCACTCGTTGAAGACGAACGATTACCAGCGCCCACAAACCACCCCAGGAATTGCCTTTCCTTTCCTGGGGGAGTTGATTTTGGAGGGAACCGGACGGGTTGTTCGTTTTCCTTTTCTAGTCTCCCCTTCGTAAACTATCCAATGGAAAGCCCTGGTCTGAAACGAAATGACGACAGGATGAACACCGAGCACTGAGCACGGAAATTGACGATAATTAGTGTGTGCTTCCTGTGACACTTACTGCTTGCGTACTGGTTGTGTTTGTGTCGAATGGTGGTGTGAGGGCGATTTTCCAAACCATGGTGAAATAAATCATGTACCCAACACACACACACACACTGGATGATTTTGATCCGACCAATGTCCTTGTTGTTGGTGCTGGTGCTGCCAGCAACAATGAAATGAGGAAAAAATGCCCCAATTAAGTAAGTTATAACGTGAAAATTTTAATGACACCTGCTTTCGCCGCTTCCGAGACGAATTATCGGTGAAGGTTGTGCTGTGTTGGGCACCGCGATTCTTTCAAATGCTCCAGGCGATTAATGATGTTTTGTTTGGCTGATTCGAGTAAATGGAATGGAGGAAAATTTCCACTCACGTCACCATCAAACGGCGAAGATCATCCAAATGCGACCTCATCTTTCGCATGTCAATAATGGCGTATTTTATCAACAAAGCACATGGCAAGATGCCTCTTTTCGTTACTTTCTCTGGTGAAATTTCTCTTTGCGTAGACAATTCACGTATTTTTAAGGCATCCCTTTACCAAACAAACTTTACAACTGTGTCTCGCTAGCGATTAGTTGAGTTAATTACGTTGAAAACGATAATTCGACTTTTGGGGGCCTAATTTTTGTCAGTTAAACAGTGCGTCAGCCGCCGTAGTGTGTTCGGGTTTTCTAGGTTTTGTTTGCATAGACTAAATTGTTTGGAGTGGTTGAGGTCCCGGTCCTATCAGCTCATTTAGATCAGTGGCAGGGTTGGATGTGGGGTTGTGTTCGTTTCCGCTCGGGGCCGATTCACCGGTTTCATTCAATGACAATTAGACAATTATCTCCCTCGGGGCTCTCTGGGCTGCTGACCTCGTTAAGGGCGGCGCAGGGCGGTCGTTGGCTGCAGGGAAAGGGGCAATTCGAGGCCTTCCCATTTCGGGGTAGCTTCGTTGTTTTTTTTCCTGTCAAATTAGAGCGATCAGGAAAATCGGAGAAAATAGCTGCGCTTGTTGATCGTCATTACACGACAGTTGCGACAATAGGGCCAAACGTGGATTTAGAACATTGCAGCAGAGAAAGATAATGATGTGAGCTTCCACAAAGTTTTCTCTGTACACATGTCACGTGTTTGCCAACATTGCTCATTGGAATGTCAGAAGCAACATAGCTGGTTTTAGTATTTCACGGAATTTTTATATTAAAAATAGTGTCCTTGAGCTTAATTTAAACGAATTTTGCATCCAAAATGTTGAGATTACCATACCAGCATGAACAATGATCAGAGGAGCTTGTAAAAACAGTTAAACGGTTAAAATTACAACACACTTTTAATACATCATGGATACCATTTTGCAGAGCCTGTATGAGTAAATGTGATGTTCAACCTTTTACAGAATCTTCCACACCTCCTCAACCCGAAGATTGATCATACTCACCACATACGACAAGCGAAATAAATGCATGCACTGCCCAAAAACCCGCCAACCTCCTCGAGGCAACGCATTGCCCGCCAAATGACGAAACGTCTCGGTCGATCCACGGACCACCGGGGCGGAGTTGCAGCCGTGTGATTGATTACGTGTCCATCGATGGTAAAATATTGGAACACGATCTTGCCATATTTCTCGCACTCGCCATCGACCTTTCCTGCCATTCTGCGAAGGGGGGGGGGGGGAGCCCGCACAGAAAAGGCGAAACATTGCACCACACGGCGGCACGGCAGGCCGGGAGTGCCTTGCCGGGGTGATTGTGAGAGAGGGTAATTATCAGCGAATGTCGATCAGTGAAAGACAACGGCACGGCCAAGTCTTGCCTCGAAACCGAGAGGAGTGGCAGGCGGATCGAAATGCCCACGACAAGCAGGACCTTGCGTACCGATCCTCTCGCACCGATCAGTTATTAATGAATGATTATCGATTTTTATCGGAACGTAGCTCCCGGTTCGTGTAGCGTGATAGCTTCTGCATAGAGAAGCACAGCCACAAAGGAGACCCAAAGAGTGATATACCACCATGCACGCCCCTCCCAACGAGAGGAAATTCCACAGCGAATCAATCGATTATGAACGTGATCGAAAGGACACATTAAAACGACAAAGGCGTAAGCCAAGTTCTAATTCTAGTGTTAACCACCCGCCGAGATGCGCTCCGATCGCGGGCTGAATGAAATCCGCAGCTTCCGAGGCTGTACACTGAGCTTATGGCACAGCGGGAAGGCACACTCTAGCTATATGGAAGTGTGTGTAAGTTTTGCTCTGAATCTAACCTTTGGAAGACGCTTGGATAAGAATTGGAAAACGATAATAAACAATCTCCTGGTGATCGAATGGAGCTGTCGACTGGTTGGGGAAATTGGAATTATAATTTAATAACCATAAACGAGCGGATGTTTTCATGGGTTGAGAGCGATAGAGAAATTTGATCAATGCATGGTATATGCTGAATGGTTCATCAATAAAAATATTTTATAAAAACATATGAGATTGGCATCAAAGAAAATTTTAACATAAATTTGATGTTAAATGGTATATACAATCATTGTTATAAGCATAGATTTTGTTGATACAAAAATTGAGAAATTGTATTCATTAGTGATGTAAGAAAATGGCTTCTAATATATTTATTGAAATGTGTTCAATGAAGCAATTAAAATCAAATGAAAATTGGTAAAATACCATTCAAAACCATGGAGAAAAATAATATAAAATTTACATAATACACCTAAAAATTCAAAACATACTTTAAAATCATCAAATAACTCACGCCCTCTCGCTCTCGTTTTCTCTGGATTGTTTTCGGTATCCAAAGATGTATTGAGCCCGGCCACGACAACACGCGCGAACGTTAAACGGAAGATATAATTCAACACCTCCGTTCAACCGTGGCTGACAGCGGCCTCTAAATACCGAAACCTTTGAGGAGAGCCAGGTTCTCCTCCCTTTCCGACCCACAACGCTCATCTGAGGGGTCCGAAAAAATATGACATTAAAATAAAATATCAATTCATAAATAAATGATAAAGCAAACCCATAACTCGACGTGTGATACGGGTCTACGAGCTTAAAGGCGTCGAAGATCGGCTGCAGCTCGCATTTAAACGAGCCCAAGAAGAGCGATCGCCTTTTTGTTATCCTTCCTTGCACCACGCTTTTTTTCCACCCCCGGGGAGAGTGAGAGAGATAGAGGGTTAATGAGGCCGCTCCAACGATGTAGCGGTAGAGCGGGGTTGGGATTATTTAAATTTCTCGATCACCCTCCCGAAACAGTCGTCGAGATCGTTTTCTAGTCAGATATTTTAATCCATTCATAAATAATATCACTACAACAAACAACCCGGTGAAGCTTCGAGCCACGCACTACGGACGGTCGGGCAAGAAGGTGTGTATCCCCGTTTTCTGAGTGGGTTGTCCACTGCCGAAGCTATCAGTTTTAATGCCATTAACATTATCATCGACAAAACGGTTCCCCACGCACCGATCTTGCCTTCAAATGGGTCATTTTTGAAAATAACTAAATTTTCGTAAGCCCCCTTAGCCGACCGCGTCCAACAGCACCAAGGATGGTGAAATGAAATTAACACTTCGACAAGTGCTCAGTTTGAGGCTGTGTGTGTGTGTTAGCTGGGGAAAGAAACGAAGCTTTCATTCGCTTGAGCAAGCTGTTGGAAGTTGTAACAACAACAAAAAAACATCATCTCCATCGATCGTTTACTTAAGCATCATGTTCAGCGAGTGGCATCGAGCGACAGGATTATCATTTTTGTCACCTCTCCACTCGCGAGCGAGCAGGCAGGCACACACGGTACAGGCTCGATAATGAGATTAGCGTAACCGGAAGTGGGCGTTGGTGTGTCCCGCAGCGTGACGAGTGGGTTTTCTACAGGGCACTCCCAGTAACACACACATAACGATAGCAACCTTTGCATGAAAGATTCATTCCTGGGGGCTCCCATAAACTCTTCAGGGTGCTTCTGAAGCGAAGTGTCCGTTCGAAAACGGCCGTTCTGTTTGCCGATTAGGTTGTCCGCTTTGGCCGACTGCGCGTCTTAACCATCGTTGACATGCCGGGAGGTTTCATTCATAAAGTTTTAGCTTACCACCATGACGACGGGACCATGGGTGCGATCAAGCGGGTTTTGGAGGGTTTTTGGGGGATATTTTTCAAAATAAGGAATAAGCTGTACGAAGCGACGTGATTGAGCAAGCGACGCCAAACCGAGCCAGATGGTTGATGATCAACGTTGTGCGCACAGACGAACAAAGCGATGCGAAAAATAAATCCCATCTTTATGGCAGTGCTAAATACGCCGTTGCCTTTTCGGAGCAGGGTGAATGATTTTGTTTTCTTGAGAATATATCACCTTGGGATAAGCATGAGAAATAGAGGTAGATTTTGCGTGATTTTAATCACAAGAATACAAAAGACATAGTTTAGTCATCGTTATAGACAATCTTATCGCTATTGGGAAGACAAGATTCAATGAGTTAATATTTTCCATAATTTACTGGAATATTTTTATACCAGTTCGAGCTTTACTTCTTATTCCACTCGATCGCAAACCCAATGTCGGAAGGAATCTGCTGTAAACGTTGATAGATGAAGGTGGTGAGAGGATTCCTCGTGCCACAGAAGCCCCAGAAGTCATCGTAATCCACGTACTGTAGTATCACTCCTCCAAGTCGCTTTTCCTGAACGAAGTTCATTTTCACTCCAATGGAAGTCGTATCTTCGTAGCTCATCCACTGATTACCACGAACGGCAAATGGCATCTGTCCTATTGGATCATAGAATAAGCTCCAACCGCTTCGGATAAGTAAACATAGCTGTAAAGAAAGAGATGGTTATTTCATGGTGAGTTTGAAATCAGTTTGGTTGCTTAAAATATTGTTAAAAATATGCCCTTACCTCATAATAAGGATAGTAACCTTCGTAGTAATATTGTCCTTCCGCACCTGGTCCAACGATTGGAGCACCTACGTTGTATGATGCCGGATTGGCTAGGGTGTACGCCAGTCCAAACGGTCCAATGCCTAGGATAAGCTTTTTCGGTGGACATCCAAAATCTATCCACGTCTCGACACCGTCAACCTGTGTTTGTTCATTTGAACAATATTTTTAGCTCAGACAACTAACAAATCAGCGAGTGCCGTGCCTCATCCTTACCACATTCGTTCTTGCGCGGTTTGATTCCGTCTCAAAAGACCTATTGCGCATCGGGGCATGCACATCGGCCACACTGTTTGTGTAGGGCCGCATATCAAAGGTGAACTTTCGGATACACGGCTCCAAAGAAGAGCAGCTCCTTGTTCCTACTCTTCATACCCGCTCGTACGTCCGTCAGCAGCGATATCAGTGACTCACGATCACTGGAGATGCCTCCAAATTTAACCATTGTACCGGGCCACTCCCAAGCAATCTCGACTCCACTCAACCCGTACTGCTCCAGCAGCTCCAGAATGGCCTTTACAAAGGCACGCCGCCGTTCGGGTATTTCGGCCATGATCGAGTAGGACAGTGCTTCTTTGCCTCTTTCCAGCACCGTAACAAAACTACGCACTGCTGCCGATCTCGCTTTGACGATGTACATAAATCCACCTAGCTGTTGTATTTCTGCGTTCTGGAAGTAAATACTACGCTCATTAGGAAATCATCTTGAGATTCCAGTACACGTGGGGTCGCACGCACATCAAAGAAATATGATCCTCTCCTCCATTCAGGAAACGAAATGCCACGATAGATCACATCACTGCACAACTCCAATGGGATCTCGTTTGCCGTGTACCGTCCGTAGCCCTTTGTTTTTGGGGAATCACTTGAAAAGTAGCACATTAATCGTTTTCCGCCAAGACCATTGACGCTACCGAACATGAAACAAACTGAGCTAAACATAAGCACAGAGCGCCACATCATTGCAACCTTCGCGGCCAAGGGACTGCTAAACAACTGATACAACAGCACAAGCGGTTGAAGTTCTGGATGAGACATTCAGTGTGATACGTGCTAAAACCTGTTCTTAGATCTGAGGGAATACCTACCTACCAAAAATGATTCTTCATGAATTGGCTTTGTGTGTAGACATGTGACGTTTGAATTGTAAACAACTTAATAAATAAAAACTGGTTGTGGGTATGGCAGATAGACCAGTGTAGCAAAACAAGCGAGACAAGATGCTAAGTTAGCATTCCTTTTGTGTAAGCCTCGCTGTGTTTGTTCCATTAGTTGACTCTTTTTTATGTGTTTTATACATATTCAAACGTTTTTGTGACTTATGTTGTTGTGATGACATAACTGAGTTAGGCTAACTTACATAAGCCAAGTAGTATTTATATTTATCTAAAGATAAGCTTATGGTTGAAACTAAAACAACAACATATGTTTAGCAAAGACAATGATCATTTTCCAATCTAATTTATACTCATTCAATAAATTCAATCAATACAATTCAAAACCATTTTTTCAGGAAGAAATTGTATGAAATATAAAAAAAAAAACGTATTTAGTAATTATTTCCATCGATCCATTGATTAAGTATGTTAATCCATTGATTCATCCAATCAAATATATTGATTGATGAATTAATTTAAATCTGTTTATTGACTTTGAATTTTCAAATACATGAATAAATACAATTATCTGATACGGATTAGTGCTTCTATAGCCAACATAATGGAAAATAATCCATTAAGCAGCTCTTTCACTGTGCTGTGTCATTATAAATTGTCTACCAAAAACACACTGGGATATTGTTTATTATTCTCTAGCGAGTTTTACACATCGGCTAGCAACTGCACGCAAAACAATTACAAAACACTGAGCACGTACTACGCCGTTATGCCTACGCTTACTCTCGTAGATACGAAAGATTTATTCAAACAATACATTGCAACCCAAAAGAACTGCATCGGCTGCAACAACGGCCGAATGCTTGGCATCGAAACCCTCGCCGAAAACGAACGATATGTGCGTGTGCGTTCGAGGAAAGCGATGATCATTAGTCGCAAAACGAACTTCTTCACACCATATCGTTGGCACTGACACCGCTGGCCACGATAATCGTTCCGTACGTCAGCGGATTCGAGCGAACTCCTCTTCTTGTTGTTCTGTGTTCGTACGGAACGGGCTGGACCGTTGGAGAGCCACCGTTTGCATAAGCAGCAGGTACATCGTCTCGTACAGTGTGGTTGGCTTCATAAAAAAGCGAGTACGTGCGGCCTAAAGTGCACTAAAATGACCCAAACGGAACACACCGCATTGTTCTGCGTCGTGACCGGTCTGGCAAAGTTGGCAGACATTCGGCAATTTATTCGACATTTTATCACCAAATCGTTAAGTAAAACCAATAATCATTTGTTAGCCGTGGTCGTTACGAACGTAACGAACGTTTCGTCTCTCTGTGGCACTGCGTTTCCTGAATGACGGGTAAAAAGTGGAAAATTCTGGGAAGGATTAGTGTCGTTTGGATATTACCGGAACAAGCCACTTTGAGCCAACAGTGAACAACAGATTGAATAATGGTAAATACAATCATGGAAATGGATGGTTTAAATGCCAAACTCAACAGACAATTTATTTGAGCGTGTTGAAGCATCTTGAAACATATTTTGTATTTATTCAAACATATTTTACCATGTTATTTCATCAAGCAAATTTACAAACTATTACTTGATTTACTTATGAAAATATAGAGCTTTCAAATACCTTACGTTCCGATTCTCATTAATCCTATTGCAAAACGCTAGCCAGGCGTCTCCATTAACGCTTACATGTGTAAATTGACATCTTCAACCAGCCATGCTTTCTTTTGACTGAACCGTTAGTTTCCTTTTCGTCAGCATGCTTCTAATCATTATAGCGAACTTCTTCGCATGCCTCCTTTTCAATGTGATCGCTCAAAGCTTCGAATTTGCGTCACTGTAATTCTTTCGAGCGATTCTACCCTTTCATCCTGTAATGGCACAGGCCTGTCTCGCTATTATGACTTCTCCATCTCAGAGCATTTGTGCATTCGTTTGCCACGGGCCTTTGAGCTGGAAGTGGCGAGAAATAAATCCCACCCCGAGCCTGTCGAAAATGTTGTTGTCGGAAAATAATGGCTCTCATTTGTTCGACCTCATCCGTCCTCGGTGCTCCGAATCTCGATCGATTGTATCGGGATTCCGCGGGACTGTTCCGGCAATTGGAATACGATTTGCGGGTACGGGCAGAAATGATGAAAAGCACCCTCGAAACGCTCCCACAGTGTGTCCTCCAGGCTGGTTGCTTCTTTCCGTTCGAAATAAAAGAAGAAAAAACACTCCCTCAATCAATCGTTCTGCTCCGGTAACCCCTTCGCCAGTTTCCTCGATGTACGGGGCATGTACGAAAAGTTGTGTCTCAAATTGAATCAACGAAAGATAAACGCCCGCATAAAGCAGCTGCGATTTTCCAGCCCGGGCGGCAACGTGAAAGATGGATGGATTTGAATATTTTAACCCTGGCACATCGTTTTATTTATTGTTTTTCATATTCCTTTCCGATTGCATTTATGTGACAATAAATTTTACCACCGGCACTTGGTACAGCGGACTGCCGGCCGCTACTCCATCGCTACTCCGTTCCATTGCGCCCCGGAGAAAAGTGTCGTTTCGAGTCGATTTCGGTTCACATTAGTAGAAGTGTGTTTCAAAATGGACGTACCGACGACCGTTCCAATGGGACAGTTTGTGTGCGGTGGGGTCTAGCAAGGGTGGAGCAGGAAACATACTCGGCTAGTGAAATATTAGTGCACAGCAAGTACACACATACGCGACCGAGCGCGCCCGAGCCCGGCAGCATATTGGTGGATCGGCAGTGCTGGGGCACACAACAAACAACGCAAACAAATTCAGTAAAATGATTTCAATCATCATTAGTCACAGCTGCTGCTGTGCTGGCGAAGCGCACGATTTTCGCGAACGTGGATGATAATGCGAACAAGCTTCACCCGATGGAAGGACATATGATGGGAATAAGTAATATATACGTATTTGTTTTGTTTTTTTTTTCGCTGTGTTTTTCTTGTTACAGAGGAGGGAAGTATTGCAAACATAGAATGGGCATGGAAGCAATGAGTGATTCGTTTGCAAAAAGGGGAGCACTGCCGAATGCGTTTATCGATTGTTAACCATAGGTCATTTATTTGCTAACTGTTCGTTCTGGCTGATCGAGGCGCTAAATGGTACAGAGAGAAACTGTGCGAGGACTGGTTTAAGCTCATGTTGGGAGTTATTTATTGCGAAACAAATTAGTTTAATATTTTTCATATTCAAACTACTAACTGCCCTTTTCATCTTTATGTTACACGGTAATAATTTGGTAAAAAATATTGATATGATGAAATTATGCATCATCATATTTAAAGTCTGTAAAAATGCTAATTATCACCATTTTCTATTTCTAGCCAAAAAGCTGACATTTCCCTTTATCACTCTTGACATGCTTATGCTTCATCAACAAAAAAATAATCCTTGTTAAGCTAATCTGCGAAAAATCGGTGTTTGTTTACATTTTTTCCGACTAAAAACAGATCGTCCAGTTCGGCGTGTGGTTTTATGTAGACTGTTCACATGATTTTAACCATCCAGTGTCAAACATCATTAAATCAAAACTGGCTAGAATAGCAAAATCCACCTTTTTTTTTTTTTTTGGTCACTAAACATGATGAACGTTTCTACTTTCATGAAATGTTAGGCAAACGGACGAATTTCTGTGCCACGGTCTTGGCACATGGTTCGATTTCCATTTATTCTGAGCTCTACCATGGACAGAGCTGACAATTCAACAGTCAGAAACAGACTGCATTAACATGTTCAGCCCCATGGCGGACATCAGGGTCCTTGGTAGGAACTAGTTAGTTGAGTATTTTAGGTTCCAGAAAATTGATTTTTTTTATTATGTCTTCTCTTTCTAAAAGTGTTCTAAATCTTGTTGAACATATTAAAAGAGTCTGATATCTCTTCGCTCACAATTGAATTTAGTTCTTCTCCAGTTAAGATCTTCCAGATCAGCACTTCAGAAAAGAATTCATTCGTGCGACCGCTTTCGTCCTTAATTCGTGTACATTCGCCACTGTTTCCTCAACAACCGTGAATCAGAATACTATCCTAATACATCAAAACAAAAAACATACTCTAAGGCTATGCTGAACCAAACAAAAATCAGACCAGTATCTTATAAACATAGAAATACCAAGCACAGTATAGCCAATACTGTATTGGTTTTCAATATATTAGGTATATTAGCCAATACAATAAGAATATCATCGCAGTATGATTGGAAATGCAAATAAAACAGCTTGGCAATTCCGATCAAACTCATCACCACTCGCTTCTTTATTGAAAATTAAAGCTGCATGAAGAAAACAATATTTTGAACGCCTACCAAGAGATTATGAACTAGAACAACTTACAGAAGATACAAAAAAGGCAAACACTCTTTCGTTTATGATTGTTTGTTCACAACTACAGTGTGCATTTCAATACACGATTGTACCATTATTTCACAAAATATGGAACAAAAGTCTTACACATTTTATCTCTCTTTGCACCAGCTTAACTGAACGCCTCATTATGCATCCGCTTCCGGTGAGACGGGAAAATTATCATCATTATTAGCTCGAGGCGTTGGAAAGCCGTCGTTCTACCTTTGTGCGGTTTTGTGGTAGCATTACCACCTTTCACAATCCTTAGCAACCATGGGAACGGTTCGATCTTGGGACGCTGCAGCTAACCTGCAACTGTTGTCACTCGAGAAACGAGCCCGACGCACCAAACCGCAGTCAAATGTGTTGCCCGAGAAGAACAGAAGGATTCCCCTGGTGTAGAATGAAGAACCCTGGTTTAGAAAATCGTTGATCCTTTATTGATCGGGTTTGAAACCCCAACCCTCTCCACCTTAATTCTCGCCCTCTCTTTCTCTCTATCGTTTCGATTGGAGAGTGCACCAGGACACAAACATCGAAGCCACAAGGCAGGCTCGAGCGGTTCCTGCAAGGAAGGCCCGATTTATCCTCCCTTATTTCGGTAAGGTGTTAAGGCAAAACCACAAACGCCGGCCTATAATCAAGCTCGCTAATAGGTTGTGTTTTTGTTTTCTTTTCTCCCTGTTGGCCCTCCCCTTAGCGCCCTGCCTTTGCTCGTGGACGGTCCATCCGCACCAGAAACGCATACGCATGGGGCGCAACCGTTTTGCCCTAATCGGAGAGCCTAAAACTATTAATTATGCTTCGATTCCGAAACATTACACCCGCTCGCACGGGGCACCGCGGTTGCCAGTGGTCGTGTATCGGGGCGTTTGGGCGTTGGAAAAACGGTACAGATTTGCCCTGCGTCCTCCTTTCCCCTCTGTGCTGCTCCCATCAACCAGCACCGTCCGCACCGATTATGTGTGAAGTTGTGAGAACGCGTGAGAAAACGCGCCAGCGGAGACGCAAGGACGATCGCGCGCAGGGAGCGATCGCGCGAGCGCCCAGCCGTACCGAGCCGTGTATTGTGTACGTGCGTGCATGTGCGCGAGGCTTGCGCAACAAAAGGCATAAATAATGATCCGTTCGATATCATTAGCCAATCATTGGTTGAGGTTCTGCGACGCGATCGGGATGTGTTTTCTCTTTGTTCTCTTGCCGCCGACCGACCTGTACAAAGGCGCGCGAGCAAAGAGGTGAACGCGCGTGATCGTGAGCTTTTTTTTTGTCGTTGTTGATCTTGTTTTTTTTGCCTCTCTCCTGCCCCCTCTCCGCCGATCACCGTAGAATGAAAGCGTTCGTCGCTTCCTTTTGTTCAGCTTTTCTCTGCAGCGCCCGATCGCCAGCAGCCACCCCTTAATTCGGGTGCGCTGCGGTGGGAGATGATCTGGCCGCAGCCCGTACCACGAAAAAGAGAGAAAAATTGCAAATTGATCATTGCCTCCCATCTTCCACGATCGCCAGGTTTCAGGTTTCGGCCCTTTCGGCCGAGTGTCTTGGAGGTGTCGATCGAAGAAATATGGTACCGGGTCGTGGTGTTACAGAAGAAGCAAGGTAGCTTTACTTCTAGCGAAACCATTCTCCGTTTTCCCCCCACTTGTTGCAGTTGCAGCATTTTAGAAAGAGAAAAAAATGCCTTTTTTGTTGTTCAGACGCGCGAAAACAAGGTGCCTGAAAGCAGCATTTTAAACGGAACCGGTTTCGAGAATCCTTTACCGGGCTTGATAAGGGCGTGGCCCACAGGCCGACAAAGCCTGTCGGTATCCTTTGACGTGGTGATATGCAGTCGCACGTTCGCTTGGATGTGTCAGTAATTGTTGTGATTGAAAATTTATTGTGCAAAAAAAAAACAGCAACAACCAAACACACGTGCTTTTTATCTATTCATTTTGCGGGAAAATCTTTCGCGGAAAAGGGAGATGGGCACAATATGGAATGTTACTGGTGCGTTACATACTTCAGGCAACAGGGAGTATTTTTTTGTTTTGCATATAAAATTGGAAAGAAACAAATGAATCTGATAGGATTATTAGCTCGAAAACGCAAACACCTTGATTCAAATCTTATTCATACGTATTAAAAGGCTTATCAATTTAATCAAGAATTTATAAGCTAAATTCCAATAAGATCTCACTAAATTCAGGCTATTTGTACTATTGAGTGATATGGTAATTGATTTTAATGTTTTTATTTATTTATTCATTCATCTTCACGCTCTTATATCAGCTAAAGTGTTAGAATTGATAAGCTCATGCCCCTTTTTCTATAAAAATTTAGCTTCAAATTAGAAACATTATAGCCTCAAAGATATGACCACTAATGAACGTAGCGTTAGAACGAAAAACAAAACATCAAAAACTGCACCTGCACCACCGTCTGCGCGTGCTTGTCGGCATCTCTTTACAACCGACCCGCGGAAGGATACCAACAACAAGCCGCGATCGCATTTCAAGCTGTTTCATCGATCGCCAAATAACTTTTTTTTTGTATTGTACTCTTGAGAAAAGGGGTTGGTCAAGAACCATCAAAAGCATTTCAATTTTCATTGTTGCTTTTCGACGACCGCGTTCACCTGTCCCTCCACAACGCTTTACGAAACTGCAGGTTTCTCAAACTCAAACTCAAATTTGTAGCTTTGACTGTTTGTTTTTTTTTTTGAATGGAAATATTAGTTTAAAAAATATTTAACACGTACACTAACTTAAACTGCTATTGGTTCTGCTCTCTGGACTACTATAGGTGTGTGTGTAGCAGTTACAGCAGATCGTAGTTTCAAATTGTTTTGCAGTTTTAAAGTGTTGTAAATCAGTTTCACTAAGTATTTTTTTCCTATTCAGCAAAAAAAATGCATTCCATATTCATGTTTGGCCTGTGCATAATTCATCGATATGTATACATCCATAACAAGGCCATTTACATCCACAGAAGGTAAAATTGACTGTGAAAAGGTAACCGCCGGGAATAATAATGAAACTCATTAAAATGCCATCTCCCATTTGCCGCTGCACTATCGCCGATGCACACTGGCGAAAACGCAACCAGCACTGGCAACCTGCCACGAAGCCGCGAATTTCTGCACCCACGTCCAATTTCGTTGGGGGTGAATTATCGTCCCTAGCATCTGATAACTGCCGGACCAGTGAACAGTCACGAAGTTGGGAAGTCAACTTCAACTACCCACTACTCGCAAACCCAGCCCAACCTTTGGGGAAGTATCGACGTTCGTGCGGGTTCGCCGAGCCTTTTAAGCGTCAAAAAGATGGTAGCGAAAATAATTATAAAACCATCATTACCCGAGGCTCACTTTTTGCCGTGGTTTCACCGGATGGTGTGCACCGGTGTGAAGTGACTCAGAAGTTCACTGTTGTTCCCAATTGGTGCTACCCGCTCGCTTGATCAGTCTGTGGGGCTTGGCCGTGTTTGAACTTCGCTGTTACTTTAAATGCAGTGGACTGCAGCCTACAAACGCCAATATCATTAGCGATCGAAATCGGATAGTGAACCAACAAAAAAAAATGCCTCCAAACGATGGGTATTTAAAATAGGCCTACGAAATGAAAGGACAAAATGCAGCCATATGCAGTGGCGCACAAAAAGGCGAAAAAGAATTCGGTGCCACACGCCCATTTCAGTCGCCCGCTGACCTCCGTCCCGGGGGGAATTGAACGTTGATTTCAATTTTACATTTTCAATTAAATTGTTAATGAGAACACGATACTGGCCCCCGGGCTGGGAATTGCAATCTGATCAATTATAGTTTTATTTACTTTCAATTAAAAAGTGTAGCGTACGGGTCATTTTTGGAACGGTTCGACACCTAGTAAATACTGTAGCAGGTTGTTGCACATAATTTGTGCATTGGTATTGATCGGAAACTTTGACATTTAAATTCATTTTCATAGAGTCAAATCGTTACGTTCATAGAGCTTGACCTGCATTCAAATTCAAAGAATGTTAGAGCATTAATGCCGAACGTTTCCCTTTTTATATTTGAAATAGGATACTAAATCAGTTTGTACTCAAATATAATACGTAGCTCATAACTAGTAATACATTTCTAGTTCTTAAACAGCATATGGATACATCAGATTCATTTGATGTTTTGAATTTTGCACTATAAGGAGTGTACAGGGTTGCTTTGGACAATTTGGAATTAAAAGAATAGCTTAATCTCTAAGAAAATCCATAAAAAAGCATAACTTGGGCACGAAATTATTGCCACAGTTGATGACACAACATTACCATTAGCCAAATGATAAGAATATTGTGCACCTAGAAGCTAAGGTGAATTTGGAACTAAAATATAACGATTTTAGACACCCGTCAAGTTCCGTTAAGTTCCTTAAGAGCGCGTCAGAGAATCTCAAGAAATTGAATATAATTTTTGCGGCTTCAAATTCACCGATAAATCTTCCCCATTCAGCCCAAAACCATAACAGATGGCGCTCAATTACTTGCTCGTTACCGTGGTTTCCAGTTCCTTCTACCACTTCTCTTTATATTCCACCAGCAAGACGATTACGCATCCACAAACGTTAGCGAGAGAAGAAAAAAATCGTCCAGAAAAGTCGAGAAAAAATACAGGTCAAAACCACGCTTCCTAATGATTGTGGCGTGAACTACGGCGTCTTAAAGCCTGCGCGCTCGTCCCCATACAGCTTCCCCGCTGTACAACGTGTAGAAAGCCTTCGCTCATGTCTCACTACACGAGCTGGGCGATTTGCCGCACCGGCCAGGCAGCCCTTTCACGCTAAAGGAAAGGCACACACGCGGGGAGGTGGGAGCACGGGAAGATGAACCGTAGCCAGTGGGACAGATTTAGCCCGAAACGAAACCGAACGATGGCGCCCATCACGCGGATGGTGTTAATTTAACCTGTCCTCCGCTTTTCAAACGCTAATTCAAAAAAACCCGCGCCGACATTGCACTGGGCGCACAGACGCGGGGCAAGCAAACGGGGCAAACCCCCCTCCTCGCTCGCCCGCTCGCCCCGTACGTTGCTGTCAGTGTCGGTGGGGCAGCGGCAGCGAGCGATGATTTATGATATGTTGAGATGTTAACTTAATTACATTACCCTTCCCAGGGTCTGCCGCGGAGAGGACCGTCCCATCCTCCGAGGACATTGCGAGCGACCGGCGAGAACGCAGAAAGCTCACAGGCCTCGGTGCCGATCCCTTGGTGTCTTGGCGCAGGCTAATCGTTTTTCTATCGAAGGCGCTTCTTTTGCTCCTTTCTGCACCTTTGTTCCAACATTATCTCGGCCTTTCATCGTCCACTCCGCGTGGATCCATTCCGAGCCGGTTGATCTATGCTTTTTGAGGGACCAAACTCTGAAGGTGTGAAGCATTGCTTAGGCCCGATGAGAAGTATCGGATACATTTCAAATCAGCTCGGGCTTAACCGAGTGAATGCCATACATTTATCATCCCATCCGAAGGAAGGACAAAACCACGTAATTAAATGTATGAAGAAAGGTGCATGGTATCGATACGGCAACACATCCTGCCCTAGAGCAACGCATTAATGAGAAAACAATTGAAATTCACTAGCACTCGCCTTCAACTCGGTAGGGTGATTCCTTTCCATTCAAAAAAAAGTAACAACACTCTTTCATGCAAAACTTCTTCCTGTCCGGGGTGGGGTGAACTCATGCAGCAGGAGAAGCAACACCACGGTGCAGCAACTAACATCAAAAAGGTGTGTGTTTTATAATGTGCAAGCGGAAAAACGGCCCTCCGATAAGGGCCTAATGCTGCCGATGGGCTGATTTTAATAAGAAACGGCAGCACGGCACGAACGACCTGAACTCACCAGCTCCACTCCGATGAGTGGGGAAAAGCAAATGCGCACATACACTTACACAGCGACTCCCAACAACGACACGAAAGCGCATTGCGCATCGACGTTCCGATTTGGAGCGATTTGCGCACCGCGATAAGGCGCTCGATTTTATAGCGTGTAATGAAGGGTAATCAAGGATCGACATTTTTATGTTCACAATTTATTCAAATTATGCGTTAATTATGTGCATTCGAGTGTACACGCTCGCGCACTCAGGGTGCACCGGGCATTGCATCTTTCAGCACAGGGCAGCAACTGGGCAGCCGCAGCCCAACCTGGTAGCCCTTTGGCGGTAGCGGTGCACTTTGCTTTGATGTCGGTGGGTGGGGTTAGGCCCGGTGGTAAGGACATTTGGCTGGCAGGAACCCGGAGTCCGAGCGCGAAGCATCGCGAACCGAAGCTAATCGACATGTGAACTACGCATTCGTCACGGGATGACGTTCGGTGATGTAAATATGAAGAAGTCAATGCGTTTGAACGATGAGTTTAAAGGAGAAGTTCAGAAGGGACATAAAAGACATTGATGACTAAGGGCCGATAAGAGACGCGCACAAATTAAATTATGTGCTTTTAATTTTTTTTAATGTTGAAAACATCGCTGTACATGTGCACAGAAATTTATTGATCGTTATTGCCTCGTTGTATACCATCATGTGAAAAAGGTAGCAAATAATGAAAGAAAATCGTTCTTCTCAGGGATTTTAATAAAACAGAGCGAACGGTTACCGAAATCCGTCTTGTTTGTCGAACCAGCAACATATAACCTTCTCATTGATGTCTTCATTACCTTATTGTTCTCTTGTACAATAGACCAAATAGTTAACAAAGGTCAAAATGACGAAAATAGGATGTCAGAACTACCAAAAATCATACAAATTTTATATGAATTATCTAAAATTGTTAAAAAGCAATTATATTTATATTCATTCTTTAAATTCG
Organism: Anopheles melas; assembly: GCA_000473525.2. Classification (NCBI taxonomy): domain Eukaryota; kingdom Metazoa; phylum Arthropoda; class Insecta; order Diptera; family Culicidae; genus Anopheles; species Anopheles melas. The sequence goes on along the minus strand of AXCO02001668.1, from coordinate 5,204 downwards.
TGTACTTAAGAATTTATTCTCTATTATTTATGTCATTAAATCCGCTTGCATGGTGCAATTATAAATAAGCGTCATTTAGACCACAAGGTGTGTCAATAATTGATTTGAAGAGCAATTAAATCTTATTCATCGAACATCAAAGACTCAAGTTTATCGCAAAGCAAATCATTAAGAACAAGGACTGATAAATAAAAGTGTCAGGGTTTTTATCTAGATCTTAGTTCTTAATGTTTTTTTTTGATTCTATTAAATATTAAATTCGTTTAAATTTTGTTGATAAAGTCAGCAAGAAACATAATAAAAACGTATTAAATACATCAACAATTATTTGGGACTTGAAACATGTAATCAAAACACTCAAATCGTATGCAGCTTTATTCTGATGATTCTATTTCTCCGTATCAAGCCATATTTCATACTCATTAGCTATTCATTTTCAAGCAGGTAAGGCAAGTGTGTCAATGGAGCACCGAGCTAAGTTTGCAACGTGTCACCTGAAATGCCCCTTTCCCGCAAACGCATTCGCCAAAACGATCGTATGCACTTTATGGTTCTATTCACCGTCGACCTAACCAAACCCATTGCTCAATTCGCGCCCCGATATTAATGGTCTGCTGGTGGTGCAAACGAGCGCAGAAGAAGGTTTTCAACCCTCCAGCCGCATCGGAGCACCACTACCACCAACGAGTTGACCAGCACCGGCACCGATCGTGCGGTGACTCGGCAAAACGCGAGACGGGCAAGCAATCCAGGAACGGGCCGCAAGATTAATGTTGGCTTTGATCAACGGGTCGGTGCAAGAGACGAATGTGTCCACTTCACTCCACTCCGCTGGCACTGTACCGGTCCCACTGTTGGCGTGCTTTCTTGAGCGAAACCGGTAGCCGTAATCGTTGTCAATGCGGTTGTAAACAAATGTTTCCCAGATAAGCTCACAGTCCGTTCCATTCCATTCCCGTGTGCCGTGCCGTGTTGTCGCTAGCAGGATAGCGATCGTCCGTCTGGCCGCTTTGTCCAAGGTGCGGTCCTTATCTCTAGTTGGACTCGTATCGTTGGCATCCACGCCACGCAAGACGCTGCCGACGCTCAAGACGACGGACCTGCAGACGTTCCCCCGTCACTGCGTCTTCTGGGTGATAAATGGTGTTTTGCTGCTGCTGCTGCTGCTGCTGGGGATGGTGCTGGTGCTGCTGCTGCTGCGGATTTAATCGTGGCAGCGCCTCGACGAACTTGCGCCTCATCGCGGTCATCAACGATCAATTCTGGTGTCGCTGGGACGAGAACAATGGTGTGAGAGATGTGGCGTAAAGGTGATGTCATTTGCTGCTGCAGAGTTCTTCGCAGTATTTATAGCTATTGGTTAGCTTCTTGATTGAGCTTACTGAGTTTAAAGTGTAATACAATGCCAATGTTATGTTTCCAGAGAAATTATTCCTTAGCCTCATCAGTGATGATCTAGTAAACATTGAAGAAAGGCAAACACAATCCAAAGAGATGATCCACAACAGACCACCTATTTTTTGCACCTTATCTTCACTGCCCACCGCTTGCTTCTCGCGATCAGCCCGTGGTAAGAATTTGCAAAACCACCACAAAAACCCACCGCCGATCAGCGCTTTTCATTATGTCAGCCAGCGCACTGGAAGACATTAATTTGCTTCTCGCCGCCGCCCGGTGTGAGGAGGTGTGAAAATATCCTCCCCGCTTTTGATTTTCGTCGATCTCTAATCTGCCGACACAGACCGTACCCGTTCCATACGGGCGGCGCAAGAACATAACGATCCGGCGAGAACGTAATGGGCGACCGAAACTTTCCTTCCTTTAGGTATTTTCGGTTGCTTCCGAAGAGTGCCCAAAGCATCAGCAGCAGTAGGGAAACCATAACAGAGAGGAACGGACAAACGGACCGAAACAAAGTCCAACAGGCTGCGAGGGTAAAAGGTGAGAACGCTAAAGGGGCGATCTTCGGTAAGCGTCTTGCAAGTGGACGGCGAAAAAGGCAGCGCTTCATCGAACCGATCGATCGGCGGCTCGCTAATTACAGGGCAGCGAATGCTTTCCTCGCTTCCCTTCCTGCTCTACGTTTCCTCGCCGTACGCGTGATCGTACGGCTTCGTCTTCCCTCCAATCCAACGGGTCAACCAGTGCGGGATGGGTTTTTGATGAAAAGTGCATCCCTACTGACAGGTTTCACACCGGTTTCCCCAAATATTCCACTCGCTAAGACACTGAGATGCGCGTGGACCCAGAGCCGTTCATTCATCGGGACCAGCGGTTTGAAGCCAAAGCAGCACACCGTCATCGATTTATGATCGTGTGAAATTAACCGCCCCTCCGTTCGCCTGGAGCAGCGCAGATCCTTCCGGGTGCAGAATCTTTTCGCTTGCCTCAATCATCAAGCTCTGACTGCAACAACACTGACCCAGAAGCCAAACGCACGGCACGAACGCAAACCAATCCAGACCCTTTTCGCAACTCACTTGCCCGTGGTTCGATTAGATTTGATCCGTTTATAATTTTCCTCCATCGATCGGTATCGCGAAACACTCCGGCAGCGAGATTGGGCAGCGAGATTATTAAAAAGAAATTAGACCCTAACACACTTGCTGCTCTGATCGGTGTTTGTTGCACGTTCAGTTTGGTTCTCTTTTTCTCGGATCCCCGAACCTTCGCACCAGAAGCCAATAATTTCCGAGATCGAAGATTACCGAGATCAAGATCGGAGCGAAGCTTTCGTTTGCTCTAGGATTTCCCTTTTTTTGTTTTGTAGTTTTTTCACCGTCACCTCCCATTTTCCGATCGTTGGACCGATCGATTTCTTTCCCATTTTGTTTCGGGGATAGTTTTCTCATAGGAAGATCACTGTTGTTACCCTAACAATTAAGTTTCTTCTTTCGGATGACCAATTCCGTATGAGTGTCCCAGTTTTGGCTGTTTCTGCAAAAGGTGTTTTTAAGGATGGGTAAATTAATGCCATGTTTATACACGACTTATCTTAGGATTATGATCTATAGATGTGTTTCGTTTTAATAGTTGTTTGGAAATGGTAAAATAAATATGAATGATTTCGATTCGACTAATTGCTGCTCAATATTGTTTGCCGTTGCTCAGCAGTTTTGTAATTTAAGTATTGTTTTATGTTTCCCTTAGATTGTTCATTTGGGAGCCTAAGGTAAAATTGCTTTAAGTGTGAGAAATTGTATTGATTATTTCTCCTGTTAGCTATTGTTGGAAACTAGACTGTCAACTGAGGTGATGTTTTGTGCGTGTGCAATGATATTAGAAGGGTAAAAGGTAAAACATGTCGTGCAAATTCAGTTTGTTCGCTTATTTTTTCGTTAGAGAGCCTCTTTCTAGCCTACATTCTTTTTCGATTAGTGTTTTAGGTTTTATGCATCGAAAAAACTCTTAATAATGTTTTAGTAAATTTAAAGCTCGGTCTCAATATGTGTAATAAGGCTAAAATTTAACGCTCCCGACATGTCAACTACCGAATTTCAGAATTAGTTTAACCAAAAACAATGTCCAAGTAACAAGAAAGTGGTTAGACATTTTGGGGTTGAATGTCGATATAATGCCGAGAGACTAAATGTAAATAAAGATTTAAAAAAAAACTTGAAAAAGGAAAGATTTGAAAAAAAAAATGTATTAGAACGATCTGAAACCACATTCGTATTCCGATTTGCATCACAATAGCTATGCTGTCTTAGCTTCCTCGCTTCAAATATTAAGTATGAGTCGTTCTAGAGTCCTAAGTATGAGTTAAGTACATGGTCTAGAGGCAGATTTGTCTCGAGATAGGAAAAGCATATATAGGATGTTTTACATATAGTCAAATATCCTAGTATGTGTTTATACCTACGTCAGCTTAATATTTAGCGATACGTGCATAATTAGGTACCAATCTACAGTGTGATCTACAAATCTGAATTTTCATTTGTTTTCTTACTTTGGTGCTTTGAATTAAACTGAATTGTCTTGCTTTGGTCAAAATAAACTTGGTTATGTATAACTGAGTGGTTTTCCAATAGGATGTAGTTAGATGAAACTACAACTGCTTCAGACATTTAATTTCCAAAGATGTAAACATGCTAGTGTCAGTTGCCTACGAACAATTACACGGAATAGTGGCAAGCAAATCCAGCTAACTCAAATTGGTTTGCTGATCGTACAGTTTGTTGTCTGATTGACTCACAACTGATTATGTGATTCAGAACAAAACGCCAAAGAAACAACGGATGAAAGAATTCCTCTAGAGCTGATACTGGTTGCAGCACTGTTGCTATTATAAATGAGTGGAACGATAGACGGTGTCATATATTCCTTTCTTCAAATCTAATATATTGTGCGATAGCACATTTTTCACTATATCCTCAGCTAACGCAACAGTTAAGGGCAGTATTATTGCGTATAAAATGCAATGATTACAAAAGCTATTGATTATTCGTTGAAAAAATTACTGATCAGTGCATCTGGGACCGCAAATGACACAACCGCGGCTAGATAAATTACGCTCTAAAGTGTTTATTTTTAAATCTAATTAAACATCAAATGACAACCTGTCACGAACAGAGGCCGTGTCGCTGTCCGCCTCAAACGGTAAGCATCCGTACCTCTCCGCAGCAAATGATAAGTAATTTATTAGAAAAATTTCTTCCCGCCATGATTGAGTAAGTCAATTACGGGGACAACGGGTTTTTTTGCTGCTTGTGCATCAGCTGCATCGTCATCGCCATCCACTGCAACCTTACAAATTATCCGGTGTGAAGTCGATAGTTGCAATTTGGTGTTGGTGTGGTGTTGCAAGCAACTTGTTTGGGAACTTGTTTTTTTTTTTGCAACCACCAACAAAGCGGTGCGTGCGGTACATCTTGGCACATTATTTTTCTCACACCCATTGGCCGTGCGAGCCCGGTAGCAGCCACGTCAACCCTGCTGCTAACTAAATGGACGAGTGTGAGTGCCGGGGCAGGCAGACCTTTGTGAGCGGATAATTACTGAATCTAAAGCCGTTGGAAGGTCCTTGTCCACTGAATTACTCTTGCGCACGAAGGGACGACGTGTTGATGATATTCAATCAGGCTTCCTGTGCGCGTTGGATGTGAACGAACGACAGAAACTCGTTTGTCTCTGCGAGTAGTGGCTCACGGCAGGAATTCAACGTTTGCGCCCTTGCTGCTGGGGCCAAGTTAAGCTTTTCCTTG
>AXCO02001667.1:0-33503 GCA_000473525.2 Anopheles melas | reverse complement strand
AGAGAAAGAGAGAGAGAGACAGGCTAAGATTCAAAAGCGACAAATAACATTGAAACTGGTTTTACAGAAACAGCACCTAGGGGCCAAGGCAGAGTGGCATACAGATATAAATAAATGGATTCGAACATACAGAGAACCGAAACTGGAAGGTGTCTGGCATGGGCTTGGTGGTGGAATTGGTCAAGGAAAGAGCCACACACGACAAGGCATCTCCGTAGGTTGTGCGTGTTTTTGTGTGTGTCTCGGTACGTCTCGTTGTCCTCGTCCTTATTGGTGCGATCTTAAAAGACCCCGTCATGCGCCCGGCAATGTATCCTTTTCCTGGGTTCTCCCCTGGAGGAGTGACATGGACATTGATTGATCTCTCACACGCAACCTGAAACGGAGACTGCTGTACCCACTGTGTACATTGTATTTAAAGTGGGTAAAGGCATCACCACCAGCTTTGAATCGATACATTTTATATAATTAAACAATTTTGCATCCTCTCCAACACAAAGCATCCACATTCCAGCTTCAAGAACGTTATAAACCCCATTCACGAGCGTTCGTTTCAATGCAACCAAATGCAGCAGGAGCAACACCAGTACTCGTTGCATTTCCGATTTCCTTGAAAACGTACCGTGGTGTCGGCTTACAAGGGCTGCCTCGACACAACCTCCCGGAGGTGGGACGGAGTGCAACCGAACCCGATATCAAGAAGCCGCCAGAGGCCAGCCCAAATGACGCTCTGGTTTCTCGTTCCGTCATTCAATCGTCCAAACCATTAAAAAGGAAACGAATCGTTGGAAAATCACATCGAACCACCAAATTGAACGCCTTGCAAACCACGATCAAATATAAGGATCAAAACTTTAGATACAACGAGTTTCCGGAGAAGGGGGGGGGGGGGGAAACAATGAAACATAAAATTGCGAATCCCACCGTGGTACGACCCTTCCAGGAAGCACACACTCACTCGACGTTGAGGCCGTGCTGGAGTAATACGCAATTGCGCCACGGCGCTTCAAATAACGAAAAAATTGAACGATCGAATTCAGAAGGGAGCGTCGCATCGGGGAGAATAGGGGGAGCATTCCCGGGTTCCGGGTGAACGGTATCAATTTTCTGTCATATCACCAAATACTCTTTTCGGTGCAAAACGTGCACACACACCGCACTTGATCGTGCGCTAAGGGTGAAACGTATAAGAAGGGGTAATAGGGGTTAAGAGAAAAGGTCGCGCGAGGTAAAATGCACCCTGTATTTTGGGTAATATGTAGCTGTACATGTTCTCTTCTTCTTTTTGTTACTGCACCGTATGTTTCGGAACGGGTAACGTCTCAAGTAATGATTTTACAAGCGCAAAAAAACGAAAAGTATAAGCAGGTGCATCGGGTTGGATGCGTTGGGGTATGTCCCGGGGGTTTTGGCCGGAGTTTGGAAAGCGTTTTTGCGCTACACACGCGTTATGCATATCAACGAACGGGTGAAGGTGAAACTAAAGTTTGTGCAATTGTCGGCAGTTTGGACAATTTTTGGAAGGGACTTGTTTCGTCGGGTTTTTTTGTGTTTAAGTAAATGTAAACATCACCCGGCTACCGTGAATTTTACAACCGATCACGTAATAAGCCAACCGATTTTGTTTTTGAACTGTTTTGTTGATTTTACGGAAGAAAAAAACACTCAAAAGAATGCGATTGAAATAGACATTTCAGTTTTTTTCCTTTATTGAGTCGCAATTGTAATGCGCTAAGAAAACGAAAGTACGCATAGGCAGAGTGAAATATATATAACACTTGCGTGAGTGGTAGATTTGTCGAGGAAAAAGAGGAACAAAACCATCACAAAACCAACACCATTCGAATGTAATAGACAAGCGTGGAAGCGATGAAAAAAGGAAGCTTGAAAAAAAAACAAGTTGTTACCAATGTTGGTAATTGCCACACGTACCAACAACAACAAGAAAAAACGACACACTCAAGTAACGACTAGCAGAAGCAGGGCAAGAAAAACATTGAGATGAAAAACACACATCATACTGACTAACAACATCATCATCAACAGCAGCAACACAAGGGCGCGGGAGAGCGGCCGGGGGGGGAATGATCGCGAGCGAATGAAAGAAAATACAATAAATAACAGATAAAGCCCCTAGAAATAGGCTATATTGCCTTTGGGTCATGGCTCTGCCACCGTCGCCCCTCCCGCCGTGGGGCTTAAATCCCACCATCTGGGATTTGAAGGTCAGAAAGTGAAGGAAGCGAAATAGAAAGGAAAAGCGAACTAGAGAAAAGCGAACCTCTTGCTCCGCATGGCAGGGAAAGGTTGTACGAGCGGGGATATGAGCGTGGAAAGTTACGCTGTTGTGCGCGATCATCATCACGATCATCGTCATCGGTGATCATCAATCCCTCTTGAACCTGCGTAAAGTAGCCTGCCTGCATGCCCGCTCAACACACCCCTTTGGTGCTGTGACCCAGCATCATGAAACAGTGTGGAAAAAACATGCAAAGTGATAAAAAGAAAAGGAAAGCAAATAAAAAGAGAAGTAGAAAAAAGTACGATTGAAAAGAAGAGAAACACAACAACTACGGAAAGAAGAGAATGAGAGGAAAAAAAACAACGAATAAATGCACGCACAAATGGGAGAAGCGAAGCAATACCAAAACGAAACAAACAGCGACTGACGAAAGCAAAAGCAAAACACCGTGACTCGCGGATAGCGAAAGGAAGCAATTGAGAAGCGCACGGAAGGAGACAGCTTCAACTAGAGCAGCAGCAGAGAAGAAGAGATGAGCGTTAGCGTGTGATACGAAACGCAACGCCAGTGGGATGGAATGGAAGACAGGAAAAAAGGAAGCGTAAGCGAAACGGAATGAAAGAAGGAAATCGGAAAGGAATAATAGTGTGCTCATACGCATAAATGTATATGAAACCGTTTGTGGATGGCACGGAGAGAGAGCACACAGGGAAGGTGTTCAATTGATCGGTTGGCTTGCAACCCTTTCCTTCCCTTCCTCTTCCTGCGTTCATTTTCCTTTCACTAGGCCGCGGGCGAGAAGGAAATCGAAAGCAACCGGAGGATATGGAAGTTGTAAGATCGTAACGATCATCATTCGATCAGCAATCGTCATCTATTCTGTGTTTTTGTGGCTTTCATACTTGACTGCCTTTTGCGTTACCTTCGCGTATGTCTCGTACTCTATGCCAGTATTGTTTTCGTCGACCTCTCGAGTGAGGAAACGGCTCGCAACGGATGGAGTTAATTATTTCGTTTAGCCGCGGACGGAATTGCTTCCGTTCGCTCGCGGTTCCAATTGATGATGATCATCATAAAGGTTTTCCTTTCCAACCGCACGGCCACCGTCAATTCAGGTGCACCGACACAACCCGGAAAGGTCACGTGGCACGTGTGGACACTATAGGAAATTCCACCGAAAGCGAGAAGTTCCAAGACACTCCAAGATCTCTAAAGGAAATTGGAGGTCCGCTTTGCTTGCTTGCTGGTTGACATTATCGTTTGCGATCTTCTTGATCGCAGTTTGAGTCCCCCTCTTATCATCTTCGAAACTGCTCACCTTCCCCCTTCTTCAGCACGATGGACACACGAATTTCGCCAACAGAAAAACTTGTTTCCAACGTAACCAGTTTCTTTTAGTCCGTATGGAGGGATTTCGCAGGGAGGGGATCTAAGTGATCAAACTTTTGGATAGTACGGACGGACGGGCGGAATCTGAAGACACCCCGCAGGTCCAGACTGGTTCCAACAACCAGCCACTCGGACGGACACAAATAAACGAACAAACATACATACACTAAACAAAAAAACCGGTAATTTCGACATCCACACCACTGTCCACCGGCGCTGATCCAATCTTGGCTGAGACTCTTGTGCCACCTGAAGTTTCGATGTCTGGGCCCCCTCCGAGCATATTTAAGCCACTCTCCACCAGACATCAGCACCACCGGCTTCATAAGGCCACAAGCACGACACAAGCACGACGAAGATTGCAAACCAAAGGAGATAGCTAACCCAGCAGCTTAGCCAGACAGCTGGCCTCCGTGTATCTGTGCCTTACCACCTTACCGTACCCTTTTTGCCTCTTTGGAATGAACCTCTGGATTGGTTCAATTTACCGAAAGTTAATATATTGCGATATTGCCCTACGTTGCGTCTCTTACCACCGATCGAAAGAAGACTTTACTCGGCGAATGAAAGTAACTTCAATTCCCCTTGACAGTGTATTGGATTGGGTTGACTCTAACTCTCAGTTTAGATCCTACAGAAAACTCCAGCCTTTTCTTCGTCTTGAGATCTCTTGTTTCATCTACAAACTACCAAACTGCCATAAGGTGGTGATTTTAAGCAGTTTGGAGGAACCAACAGACTACGGTACCACTATTTACCATACAATCGATCTGCCATCGCCTATAAAGTCCAAGCTTTCCACCTACCACACACGACCACATTGGATATATCGGGCCAGTAGACCTCGTTTTTCGTCACTCTCTTCTCTCTTGATCTCTGACTCGATCAGATTCAAAACTCCAGCTTGCCTCCCCCTACTCACTAGCAAGTGCCTGAACGGCACGCTTTATTGGGTCAAAGTTAGTACTCCGCATGAGACACACGATCAATCGATCAGGTTGGAGAGTCGTCGAAGAAACGGTCTGGGGTAGGGTTCCAGAAAAGAGTTTGGCTTAAGATTTGTGAAATCGCTCGCGTGTCTGACCATTTTTCGCAAAGCCTCAATTTTCAAAACCTACCAACCTAACCGGGCATGCTGGGGAACGAGCGAACCCGTTTTTCCTGGGCTCGCGATCGCGCTAGCCCGCGACCTACTATTTCGACGCGACGGGAAAGGGTCTGCGTCTCCTTCGAACCAGTAAGGTTGACGGAGGTGTTCCTTTCCGAAAGTTGGAGAGGGGGAGGAGAAGGCCTCTTGCCCGACCCGAATGTGCAAAAGCAAAACTTTTCCTTTTCGCTAAACCTCTGGTGGGCCTTCCGAATGTGGGCCGAAAGATTCTTTCGGTGTGGAGTGCAAAACCGGTGTGTGTAGCTGTGTGCTCTTGTTTTCTCTGCCAGTATGTAATGGGGAGTGGAATTTGCCCTTCTACCCACTCTCCGTTTGGTGTTGCCGACCCATGGGCAACGACGACTAAGACGACGAAGACCTCCGCGTCCTGCCACTACTATTAATTCCAAAAACGACACGGTGAGTGAATAATGCGCTTATTAACACATCACATCACGCTGTGAGCATGAATTATTGCTGAGGGGCCTCTACACTGATTGGGCAATCACCACCCAAGCCCGGTCCAGCCACTCGAACGCCAGGAGCATAAAGCTTTTACAATCACATTTCGCATTTATAGTAGCTTCACTGTACAACGCGCTGCCGGAGAAAAGCACGACTAAATAATACAACGACAATAACGCACACACGAATAATAAAACAAATCTCGAACTTGCAGCAGAGCATATAAATCCACTGATCCAGGAGGGCTGATTGCGTTTTAATAGAAGAATTATACAAGAAGATGGTCACCGTCGCACTCGTCGGTTTCTACAACCTGACCACAGACCTGGCGCAAGCGATGCGCTCCATAAATTTATCACAAGTTACTACCCCTTTTTCCTCACATCCTCTCATGCAAAGACACCAAGTCAGCGACCACCGGAGTCTCATAAATATTCTCCTTTCGGTTTCGTTTCACGCGCTTTGCTGTGCGCGAAAACGTTAAATCAAAACGTACGAAAAACAGCACCACCAACCCCTCACCAGGAGCTGGTTTTTTGTTGTTCCACTGCTATCCCATATAGGAAGCTTTCGATCCGCACCACCTTTCCCAAATCGTCCCATTGAACACGTGTGTGTGTGAGTGTGCGTACATAATGTTGCATTTCACGAAACGGGGCACGTCGTAGAACTGAGGTAAACTCCTTTTTCCCGAGTTTACGCGCTTTCGATGGTAAAAAGTTTCCCCGACTACCGAAAACCCTGCCTGTCCGGCATGCTGATTGAAAATTAAATTAAGCGTGTATGTGTGTGCGCGTGTGTGTTTGCTTATTAAAATTCAACTCTGCCAAAGTAAATTAACATATAGTCCAAAAAAACACAACAAAACACCGGACCAAACCAAAAGCTGTGTTTGAGCATGGGTGCGCTGTGTTGTGTTTGCCGGATTAGGTCCGGACCGCGCCGGCGCTACGTGAACACGCATTCACGTTCGTTTCCTTTTCTGAGGGTGTCTCCAAACAGCACATAACCTGTGACTTTTGGGGAGCCACTGATGAAGCGTGTGGCTTCAACTTCAACGATGAGAGAAGATGCATCGCGTTGCAATTTCACAGCAAACGTCAAACCTGACTTACTGCACATGAGAGTTAATGCCTCAAATACACCTGATAAAGCATTTGAAAATAAAGCTCATAAAGAATATATAGCTGAATATAAAGCTGAGAAAAGGAGCTACAACGTGGCCAAGATACATTCTTAAGAAAAGGAGTACAACGTGGCCAAGATCTCTTCATGTGATGTAAACATGGAACCTAAAAAGGAGCTTTTCCAGAATGAATTGACGTCCCAGGTGAGGTTCTACTTACACCAAGACGAATCAAATATGAGATCAAAAGAAAATCGTACCCATTGCTTTCAAAATTATTTTCAATTGAATTAACAACATTCAACCTAGACGCTTGACACGTTTCATACTCTTGTCGGGATTGAAAAGTAATAACCACACGACTGTTTTACTTTACTTATCGTTTGCTTTCCATTGCAGGTAGTGCAATACTGTCGTTAACCTCTACCAGTGCCAAGCAAAACCCTTGATCCTTGTGGTTAATGTATTGAATTTTGCGGCTCACACCACAATCAGTGAATTATTAATATAAAGCTTTAAGCCAGACAACCATAACTCACTCCCCCACGTCTTGTTGTAGAGCATTAACTGACTTTATGCTGGACCGACCTGTATTTTCGGTGGTCATTAAACCCCACGACGACCCCCATTAGCTTCTCGCACGTTGCTAAGGTAACTATGGGCACCACAACAGAGCAACACAAGCCAGCAGGATCCAAATTTTGGTCACCGAACGGCACCCACAAACCCCTTTATTCCGGATCGATTTTCTTCTGTCTTCTAAGAAAAAAACGGGGCCAACTCTGTATGGTGCACGACAGCCCCGTGTCGCACAGTGCTGTGAAGGCGTTAATGAAAAATGCCAAAGATGGCACACACACTTCTCTTTTTGCCCCCAACTACCCTGCGTGATCTCACCCCAGTTCATGCATCCTTACGTGTTAATCCTGCGTTGGAATGGAGCGCATAGTGGCGACACGATCGCGCGCGCACAGCCATATTTAACCACCCGATAACCCGTCGTCCTCGGACCGTCAAAACATCGAGTGCAGGTTTCACATTAGCTGCGAGTCGCCAGGAAACCACCCTGCCCCTTCACCTCCGCCAGCAGTGTCTCTTTTAGCAGTGTGTGCTCGCACAAGAACGCAAATATTTACGAAAACGAAACCAACCGCGGCAAGCAGCCGCGCGGCGTTTCGCGATTTGTTGTTATTTGTGGGGCGAAGAGGGAAGAGAAGAGATGGTAGATTTTGGATCACACACACGCTTGCGTTTCCGCTCGACCAACCATCGAACGGAGCGCGCACATAAACCTTCAGGGGGTGGGACGTAGGGTTGTAGAAGAAAAAAAAACGCTCCACCATCACCATCAATCCCTTGCCCAACCTGGTCCTGGCACGTTTCGGGAGAACGGTGGGAATACCAAACAACCCCACCGAAAACAAAATTGCCATCCCCCTTCTGCCCGCCCCTTGCCTACCTGCCGGGCCCATGTGTGTGTATGCTGTTGTGTTTGGAGCCACCGCGCCTTGTTTGAATCTTCTTGTCGAAAATAATGCTCCGTTTTGTTTTTTTTTAACCCTCACTTTACCTGCTCTCACACTCCCATTTGTTTCTCCAAACCTGCAGGAATGATTTCACCTTCAGGGTGACCTTCGCGCACCGGTCGGTGCGTATATTTCATTGAACCTGCGAAAATATGCGCTCCTGCGGATGGAACGGAACCGCTTTGAACCCTCCCCCACCCTTCTCTACCATTACCATAATCACCCTCTTGAAAGGATAAAAGGATGCTCGATTTGTTGCTACACACACACGCTCCATTTGGCTGTACGAATGTGCCGGTAAACGGCAGAACCGTGGTGCACGAAGAACGCCATGTTTCTATGGGTCCCTCACATTTATGAGGCACACATATCGCGCCAGAGCTCCCGGCCCCAAGGCAACAACGAAGCATACTGAAGTACCCAGCAAGAACACGCACACACATGGCCGCGAGATAAGACAAAAAACAACAAACAGAATTACAAACGCCTCCTCAATCTTCCATCGTCCGAAGGTGATCGCAAGATAGACAGGTTGCGTCGAGAATGAAGTCGGCTGTGGAGCGAGAATTGCCACGTTTTTGCACCGCTTTTCGCTTCACTGGATCGTACACGAATGCGGCGGCACGATCTTTTTCGAAAACATGAAGTGTCTGATCGTTGGCCCTCTTATGCCTCATGCACTCCAGGAGCGAAAAGACTTGAAACATGGAAGGAAGACATTTTATAACTAATTATAACAATCATTTCTGGGCCGCAAACGTAAGGGGCTCTTCCCATGTGTGGATGATGCGCAGCGCGAGGTTGGTGTGGAATTGGTGTTGAAATTGCTTACCATTAAACTGAAGCGAACGTCAATGTGATTGGCCGCAACAAAAGGCTCCGGTTTTTTGACCGATCGCGAATTATAGTCGACCACGAGAGAACAAGGGGAAGATGATAATTTTGGCAAACCTCTATTCTAGCCCATTTCGGGTGACGGTTCGACTTGGAGCGAGATAATCAATTAGCATCCTTTAAAAACCCGACTTCCCAATGTGGTCAATGCACATTTGGCTTCTGCCACATTTGACGATCTGCCACAAAATCAATGCTCATTTTGTGTCATTAACAAACAACAGCTCCAAGTTGGTGCTACGTCTGGACGGACAGGTTCTACCACTTTCGGTTGACGAGCAGCTCGGTCCATCTAGGCTGCAGTTTGGCGATCCTGATCAACGAGATTGCGCTTTCATCTTTGTTGGCTTCCTTCCTTCCTTCCCTACCTGTCTGAATGCGTTTTGCGAAACTTACTGCTACATCTGTGTGCATCTTTCGGCCCCCTGAAGGCAATCGTTGAGCTTGGATTTCGGTTTCCGGGATTCTGCCTGCAGTCAACTAATCGACGCTAATTAATTGTACAAAAAGCTTCAACTTTTCATTTATTCTTGCCGTATGTTCTTCTCCAACAAGCAGACCAAGTTTGAACACGTTTTTGAAACAGAACATTTCGTTCTGAGCTATTGAGACATCTGGACAGTTCAATTCCCTTGCCGCTGTACAATACACAATATACATACATCTATAGGGACTTTAGTCCCACGTAGTGTGCACATTGTGCCATGGGAACCTCTTTTTTGTAAAAAAAGACACTAACTGTTAAAGATAAACCGTAAAATGCAAATTTCGCAAACCATAAACACGGCCGCAAAACACATCATGTACGCGCCCCTACTGGTAGCTCTGGACGCTTAGCAATTTGTGGTTAATGCAACAACCTTCGGCACTTGACGCTTATCTTTATTTGCTAATGCCTTGTTTTACTGCTTGTGGTCCAAAGCCACCTCCATCTCAGACCTTCGTCTGGGTATCTCCGATACCACATGACATCTTCACCCGACGATCGGAGGATGGTTTGTATTGTCGATAGGTGGACATTCTTGACCATCGGTTCCTTGCCATCGGCCCCTGATCACATCATCATCGTCTGCTAACGAACGCGGTAAAGACGAACCGACACCGGATGACCGAAGCGGATAGCAGAGTTTGACAGTCATGCGTTCATGCGCAACCGCAACCGTCTCACGGGTGTAGCCGTTGTTGACTTTTCACGCATAAATTGTCACCACTCCCTGTCACCGTATTGGCTTGGTGTGCGCGCGGTACACCTATAAGCATCTCATTTGGAAGTCCAAATGCGTTTATCTTGTGAAGTTTGAATTTGCATTTCCCACAGGATGGACGTCCCCGCGACACCCTCCCTGACTCGATCGTCCGAATCACAGCCAATGACAACCTAACTGTACCTTGGTGCTTGCGGAGTTGTGAAACAAAAAATCCGGTAGCTCGTTTTGTGGTCGGGCAGTTTCGATATCGAGCTTCTGTTTCGATTGCCAACCAGTCTAAAAAGCTCGCAGACCTCAGGCAGCAATCGAAACTTTCTTCCATCCTCTAGCGCCTCCGGGGCAGTGGAACAAAAGTGAAATTATTATTACTAAATTGCAAACTGGTTCACGACGCGTACGCCGAATGCCGGGCCCGTTTGCAGGATAGGCCTTCGCCTGGCCCACCCGGCTTTTTGACTTTGTGGAACCGTGATCATGTAGGCGCGACCACCACTCGTAAATATGCCTGATACGTGTGCATGTGTCTGTTGTATCCATTTCACCTTGTCACCATTGGGGATGAAGTAGTAGTAGTGCTGCCAGCAGTAGTAGCGAGTAGTAGTAGCCGTCACCAAAGGGCCAGCGAATTATGAATAACATTGAGTCTCGTGACCACGCGACCATGCGGTGTCTTCGTCTCTTTGTATGTGTTCGATTTCTCTCCTCTCCCGATTCGCCATTAATTCTGCTAATCTTCTCTTTCCGACTTTCTGGCCGTCGCCATCGATCGGTTGACGGTGGTTGGGGTGGATGAAGGTTCACAAGAGCTTCGTGGGCCGCTCCATCGCCTTGCTTTACGGCCGATTTCTCCTGGTTGACGTTGTGTTGGATTTACATGTTAAGTCCGCCCTGTCTGACATCTTGTCTCCTCTCCTTTTTCTCTACTAACGTAATGTCTTAAGTGGCTGGTTTTTTGCAGATGCTGAAGACATCCACCAACATACACACGCTCCCGGCAAGTTTCCTTACATATTCCGAGACGCTCTGCTTGGACTCTTTCCCAATTTTGGAGTCCAACTGGTTAAATATCCTACAATAGTTGTCATAAAATCACCTGTTTTTTATGTTTTTTATGTAAATATTGCTCTCGCCAACGCTAGGTTTGCAATGTTAAACACAATTTTGATAATTGAAAAGCGAAACAAAATGCATATTGCACAACTAAACGACTACAATTAATATGTTTACAACGTCAATCAACACGTATGTGAGCAATCAAACATGCATTAATCCTCATCGCACCACTCGATCGATGGCAACAAGGGGAATCGAAACGGGAAGAGACACGTCCCTAAAGACATGTCACAAAAGCTATCAACAGCCTGCACTACATTGTAGTGCCAACACCAGTCATTCCTTCGCCTCTACGACTACAGCTCCAAAGAAAGTGACCAACAAACCCTGCCTGCCGGCTGCAAGATTATTGGCCACCCGGACCGGCTCGGCTGACTCATTAGCGTGAAACTAGGTCCAGCGGCCTTCGCTTCTCTCACCTATGCCCGTGACATATTTAAATTATGCTCTAGCACACACACACACACTCACACACTCATACACACACTCTCGCTCTTCTCTATGAGCAGCTGGTCACAACCTTTCATGTCAGATTGGAGTAGCGCAAGCAACTCGTTATCGTTTCACTTTCATCTTCCACTTCTCCGTTTGGTTGGTTCGCTTTGTTCGTAGGCAACAAAACTACAACCAAGCACAACTTGACACTTGGCAATTGTCCCTCATACCCGGGCTGGACACACTAGTACCCTGAACTTCCCACTTCATTGGTCCAATCGATCAGTTTTGACGCTTTACAATTGCCAACATTTGTTCCGATGCCGGCGACTCAAAAAGCGAAGGGCCTAGACGTAAATTGGTCCCCAAGTACGCAAAACGGGTAAAAGCAATCTAGACTAGATCGCCGATCCGCGTTTGTTATTCAATTGGTTTGAAATTTGCGACCCTAAGCAAGTTAGTGGGCCGCCTTGGAACTGAGAACAGCTGCCACTGCTGCTGCTCCTTCTGCACAATTTCTCACACTTCAACCCAGTAAGAACCAAGGGGCTGGCTTACATACAAAAACCCCGAAAGTGGTGTCAGTGCCTTGTGAAGAGTTGCTCAACTTTTCCTTTTCTCGCGTCTCTTCTGCATGCTGCGGTTGCATTCCGTGCGAAATTCCGACCGACCACATGGCTGACGTTGAGGTTCACCAGCAGCAGCGTAAACATCTATTGCTGCGCTACACGCAAACGCTAACGCAGGTGGGCGTGCATTCTGTCAAACACACACAGCCCGCTACACACCTTGTGTGTGTGTGTATGCGTGTGTGTGTATGTGCATTTGTGTCCAATAATTGCTGATAAACCCGAAATATCGGCCAAATATTTTGTGGTTCCTTTTTCTGTTGCCCACTTGCACGGTTTGATTATTGATGGAGTGAGCTGACGGGAGTGGTGACGGGAGGTTTATTTTGCTTTCGATGTACAACGATGACAACGAAAAAAAAGGAAATTGCAACGACATGTACGACGAGTACCTTACGGGACGGAACGATCTTTTGTTTGCCCGTTCGTCATATTTTGTTGTGTTATTTTTGGGCCACCATCGCCACACATCACCGAAATAAAAAATTAGCTGGGAAGAAATAACACATCCAAAATAATGTTTCCTCCCTCGTGCGCAACGCACCATACCCTTTTCAAGTCCCACACACATACAGACACAGCCCTGACCCCTCTGTTACAGCTAACAGCTGGCTCTGATCGAACGTTACCGATGGCCTAGTTCTGGTGAGCTCATCACTACCATCGCAAAGATAACAACACAACACACAAAACGTACCGTACACGCTTAAGTGCTTGTGTCGTAGGGGTGAGGGAAGCTGTTGGGGATAGGGATTCACCCCCTGCGGCCTTCGGTTTGGTACCCATGTCCTACCACCCATGTACCACCCAATCACTATTCGCTCATTATACTATGCGCTTAACTGCTTTTCCTTATGACACAGAAGAACCCTTCCTTCCGTCGGGTTCAATTCCACGTTTCCACGGTGCGGCTCGTCACTTCATCGATTCATCTGAAAATCATTCACTTCATTATTTTCTTCACACAACTACACCCTATTCACCTGTTCTTTCTATATGTTTTTCTCTCTCGCTCTCTTTGCAAACCTTCTCTCTGTATTTCTCCCCTTGCTCTCGGACATGCTGCCTGCTCAACCAACTAGATAAGCAAACTCACACTGAGTGCTCCTGTCTCCTAGTGGTGAGTGTAGTGTGTATTCAGGGTGTGCGTAATGCGCGAACCGCCCGCGAAACACGATCCGTTTGCGCAAATGCGCACCAACCAAAAGTTTAACGAGGGATGTGAGGATCTACGGGTGGTCGATCCGCTTGGATTTCCCCCAGCCCTGCAGCGCTAATGTAAAGTCATTATTTACAGCTTTATTCTTCAATTTTGGAAGATCATTCTGTCTGCAGCTCACAAACAACAGCAAGGCAACACAGGTTTAATGGCGTGATGCAACACAAAAGTGCATGGGTTGGAATGGAGGATTTGAGGGCTCTTTTGGCCGGGGATCCTCCAGACGATCAAGAGATGTGCTGGGCTTACCTGTCCCGGAATGTTTCATTTTGTAAAGATGCTATCGACAACGGGACGAGTCCCTGACTCACTGTTCGCGGTCTCTGGGAATTTCCAACGCATTCGAGAACCTTTTTGGCATGGAAATGCTGCAATACTTTTCGCATGATTCAGAGGACATTGCCATTGGGTAGTTGACCGAGTGCTTTTATGACACCCTCAATTCTTCACACCTTATCAGCTGGCACTTCATCTCTCTCTATCTATCTCTCAAAAGTGGCAGTCTTCTAACAAGAATTTACAACCATTATCCCCAGACTCCGTGGACTGGTTTCGCTCCCTTCTGGCCTATTAGGCGTAACCTAGCAACGCTTGTCACTGAGGCGTGTTACGGTCCGCGATCAACGTTTACCATGGATGTTTGCACTTTGATTAGCGCGACGAAACCGCCAGAGCTATACATTCTGCGAGGGAAAAATTGCCCCAAAAACACGCTGCACCACGTTTCACACCTCGTTTCGGTATACGGACACATTCGACCCCTTGCCCATGAGCCGCTCCTTCAGTGCGATATTGCAGTCTGTTTATTCGCCTTATCAATCGCCACGCTTAACGGGGATGAAACGGCAACTACGACCTCGACGACGCCAAGAAGCCTAACCCAAACTCAGGCTGGTACTTAGCTCGTTATAGCAACTTCAGCTGGCTTGAAAGTCAATCTCCCTCTCCCTATCCCTTCCAATCCTGCGCAGTTGAGACTTCTCGGTGGTAACACAGACTGCATTTGATTCGATTGCAACACGCCATAAATGCAGCTTGATTGAATCTTCTCGTTTTGATTCCACTTACGGCGTGGGGTTGTCGACATAACACTCAATTATTCTCTACCGACTTGGTGCTACTTTTCCCGACTTGCGCAGCAAAATGGTTGTTGATAGCGGACGATGGCGTTGAACCGAGGGTCAGCAGCACTCGTGCGATAGACTCATTCCGATTTTGAGAGGTACAATCAGCTCTTCCAGATTAAAAGAAGGCAGCGGAACAACTCTAAATATTTCAAACAATTCTGCATGGCCATCAGCCAGCACCTTTGAAGTTATCTTGCATAAGGGAGCCAAGTTTCACCAAGATCCCTACATTCCCTGGTACAGGTGGCCCTCATACCACTATAAAGCAGAATCAATATTAATCAGACCGAATTACATAAACAACATCGGGGGCTTTGAAGCGTTTCGCGAGGGGCATGAGATAGTTGTGCTTCAGCAGCACAAGTCAGCTCGTCTGAACTGTGGGGACCGAGGAAGACTGAACCCTTGAAAAAGCCATACACGGGAATGGTTCACACTTCCCCCACCTCGCCTTTTGCAACACACTCAAGGGCAAAGTGATAGCGTGTTATCAATCGCGTCTCGAACAAAACAGCGCCCAAATGGGACAGAACAACGCCAAATAGTGCCTAACTAACGAGGTAAAAAACCTTCACCGATACTACAACGGTCCAGGTGTCCTCCGGTCCAGATGGCGTATGAAAAACAAACACTCTATCAGAACTCTTGATTCATCTTGATCTTGATCAACTTTTATATGCGTTTACTTTTCTGAACTTCTGAACAATAATTATCACTCAGACACTTTCCCTTGGACCTCTCTTTACAGCGAATCTCGCCACACTGATCTACGGTCTTTCGATAGGATGGCTTTCGCCCAACCTGATCCTGATGTCGTCGGACGACTCGCCGCTGACGACGGGAAAAATCACCAGCGAGGAGCAGGGCACCGTCGGTTCCATTGGTACGATCGGCTGCATGCTGGCTCCGCTTGTCTGCGGCTGGGTGGCCGAAATTGCTGGCCGAAAGTCCGCTCTGATGCTGATCGGTGTGACGCAGCTGGTTAGCTGGGCCGTGATGCCGTTTGCCACCAATTTGTCCGTCATCTATGCATCCCGCATCTTTGGTGGATTTGCCGGAGGCGGAACCATGTCTATAGTGCCATTGTTTGTGTCGGAGATATCGGAGGATAGGTAAGACAGAAACAGAGAGGAATCACTGAGCCTGGTGTGTTATAGAGCTGTAATTTTAACATACTGGTTTTTCTCTCATTTTCACACGTCACAGAATACGAGGAACGCTCGGGACAATGCTCGCCATATCGTGCAACGTTGGTATCCTGCTAGGCTTCATCATATCTCACTATGTAAACTACTGGGCCGTCACATACCTGGCACTGCTACTATGCGTCGTTTATTCGCTTGGTTGCTGCTTCTTGCCAGAATCTCCACAGTATTTGTTCATCAAGAAGAAGAAAGAGGTAGGTAGTACGTGATTTCACGCCAGGACACACAGATTGCGTAGTTGCTTGCGGAAGACAAACTTATTCTCGGCGTCACGTAACGAACACTACCCCAAATGTGTGATATTTGAACAAACTCTTTCTGTGTGTTTTGAACTAAAAAGAAAGAGAAAATGTCACAACATTTAGATTTTTTTGGTAGAATTATTGTTTTAATTGAGCAGGAATACAGGCTGGAATGTCCCAACATTAGAAACATTCTTGTTAAAACTTCTAGAACACATGTGTCGTGATTATTCCTAACACATATAATCACATTTCTTATTCTAATCCGTTATTGGTTTAGGCTGTTCAAGTCGTTTTTGTTTGTTTACTCATTAGTACTGGGTTTTACCATGATTATTTGGAAGTAATCTTCCTTCCAATTATTCAGGAAGGTAGTTTTTTTACAACTTCCAGTTCTTCCTTGAACAATTTATTGCCTGTTACTAACTCTCTGTAAATCAATTCGCTATTAACGATGTTCGAATGCTTTGTTGGTACCGCATCAGTCGTAGCAAAAAGCTACGCATCAATCCCATCGTACAGCCACGACCCCGACAAGCATCCGTTAGTTATGTCATGTGCGAGACCTCCCTGACCTACGAAATTCTCTTTTTGTGAAGAGATTATTTCAAAACGTTGATAGCTGGAGTTACCAACATATATTTTTTTGCAAAAGTCATTTTACTTTTTCCTATAAAAAATCATTAGACACGACTCAAATATCGCAGTGGAATGGTAGAATTGAAAAAAAAGAACAGCCGAATATGTCTCATTAGAACTACATTCAGCGTGGTCAGGTTAGAAAGGTTAACGGTGCCCGAATCGCCGTTACCTTCCACTACGCTTCGTTACCAATCTCGTTCCTTTTCTTATCAAGCTAGCAGAGAAGCACAAAGTGCGTGTTCAGCAATGCCGCGACCTAAGATAATGCAGCCAATCTTAGTATAGGTTAGTTTAGGATGGAACGAAATTTGCTAACGAACGGGAAAAAAACTCTTCGCTCTGTTACGTACAATCATTTTTCAGTTTCCCCTTTTTTGCATAATTTCTTTACATCGTTATCATTGTAGAAAGCTATAAAGGCCCTGCGATTCTATCGCGGCGAGGAAGCCGAAAGTGAAACATCACAATTTACCGCCGAAGTGGCCCGCTTTAAGGACATCCATAACGTTGGTACACCGAAAAAGAAGGACTCCAACCAGATTCACATCAAAGACTTCCGTAAGTCCTGATTTCGATAATTCTCGTTTAAAATGTACACTTCCCTATGAACACAACACAAGTACTAATTAATAGCGGCATTCCCAATCCCGCTTTCCTCCTCTTTCTTCAGTGACACGATCGCGCTGGAAGCCAATCCTGATCTGCGTGATTGTGATCATGTTCCCAGCCGGTTCCGGTTCCATACCGCTAATGACGTACACGGAAAGGATCTTCCAGGAGTCCCACTCAAACCTCAGCCCGGCCATATCCTCGATCGTGGTGGCGATGCTGCAGCTCATCGGTTCGTACGTCTCGACTATGACGGTCGAGAATGCGGGCCGCCGGGTGCTGCTGGTCGTATCGACGCTCGGTTGCGCCGTCTGCACCACCACGATGGGCACGTACACCTTTCTGCAGGCGATGCACGTCGAGGTGGACTGGTTCCGGTGGGTGCCGGTCGCCAGCATGTCCGCGCTAGTCTTCATCAATGCCATCGGCATCGGTATTGTGCCATTCATTATCATGACCGAGATCCTCGATCCGAAGATCCGCGGCTCGGTCGTCACCTTTTGTCTGCTGGAGTTTTCCGGCGTCGCGTACCTAGTCGTCAAGTACTTCCCGATCGCGGTTGAGCAGCTCGGGATGCACTCGTGCATGTGGTTCTTCTCCTGCTGCTGCGTCGCGTCCGCCACCTTCGTCCTCACCTGTATGCCGGAGACGAAGGGCAAGAGCTTCGAGCAGATCTCCGAATCTCTGAATGGTGGCAAGAAGTCCGGCCACAAGGATGTCGCTCCGACGGCCGTCTGACACACCGCTTAACGCGGTACGACGGTGAAGTCGCCATCGTGCACGCTGCGTGTGTTTTAAACGCGTTTGTTTTCGTTATGTTTTATATACCCTAATTAATTACCTCCCACAGCATCTTGAATTGTATTATACACTTTATTCATGACATAAGCATACCTTCTGTCGTTTATATGTATGTATGTATGTATATCTGAATCAAAGCATACAAAAACGAAAAGAAACAAACACTCGTGCATTCGGAATGTAGCAGGAGTCAAAAGGAAGGTTGCTAGCTGTGTGTAACTGTCGGTTGATGTTCGGTTGAAGTGAACAAGAAGACGACAACCACACCACAACAGCAGCATATTCTAGAATCAAAAAACCTATATGATTACGGTACAATAATTAAGTAATAACTAGCGAAGCATTTAGAAGGTGTGAAAACTGAACAGTAACAGGAACAGCCGCAAAAAAGGACGGAATCCCGTTGATAGGAGCAAATACGAATTCGAGGAAATTGAGGGAAGGGAAATAATTTACTGTAGGGCATAGAGGGGAAAACGTTGGAAAGGTAGACGCAGATAGGAGACGCATTTTGCAACCTTTTTACTAAGCTTTAATAAAGACTATTTGTTAACCGTGCTCGCGCGACTATGCAAGCGAGAAGTAAAGTTATACACCAATAAACTAATCGATCATTGGCGTTGTAAAAGCAAGGAGTTCTTTTTACTTTAGGAATATCGGGGTTTAAATCCTTGTTTTTCTTAAGTTAGTAGCTACGTAAAGATATATCACACATTTCAGCTTCAGACAAGCATGATGAGACGAATCTCTGAACTGAGTATCCTTCGAAAACGGCTTAGATCTTGGCCAAGTCAGTGCAACATAGTCAACTGTGAGCGGGTCATCAATGGTCCTATGACCATTTTTGTGGTATGATCTGGGTTTCATCCTCGTTCTTCGATGCCAATTTTCTATATCGACACAATAGACTGGGTTGTCATAAATATTTTCTAAAGATCAATGAATTATGAATTGGAAAGATCACGAGAACATTCGAAGGAAACTAGCCGATCATCTGCTAACAAAGTTTAACAAATACATTGCAATATAGGTGCCAGCACTGTTCTTCTTCTTTTTTCTTCTTTTGGCACAATAACGGTTGTCGGTTAAGGCCTGACTGTACCCAATGGTGAAATGGGTTTGGATATCAGTGTTTGTTGTTGTTACCATAGCAGGATAGTCATTCCTACGTATGGGGGCACGGTCTAATCGGGGCTTGAACCCATGACGAGCATGTCGTTAAGTCGTACGAGTTGACGAATGTACCACCAGACAGGCCACCACTGTTCCAAATTCACAATATTCTGCAATTTATATATCATGATATTCTACAATTATTAGGCTATCTTTATGGTTGATTAGCCCATCTTAATAAAGGTTTGTCTATACATGGGATTGTAAATACAATAATCGTTTACGATCTTGATAAACGGATGTCCAGCTTTACAAAACTAGACAATAATGCATAGTGATGCAAAATCGGCGATTATCAAATATTTAATTCTTCTTCTTCTATTTGGCGTAACGTCCTACGTGGACATGCCGGACTATACAGGCTTTCCAGATTTTAGGCTCGAGAAATATTTAATTATGCTTGGCAAATATAACTTTTTTTTTCTTTGCAATTTGAAAAGTGCATTGCGCTATTTACATACACAGCGTGCTAATAATCACAATCTGCATTGTTAACACCTTCTACTTGTCACCAGTTTGGATAGTTTCCTTTCGCAAAGAGGATATACATTTTATTTAGCTGTTTCCTGCTATACAAACTTTATCTGGAGCTTTCGGGCGGCGGAACAAATCTTAAAGATCGTATATCAACTGCCGCACGCTGCTGTCTTTATGCGAAACATGATATAATAAAGATAATGTCGGCACACATCTCAGTGACCTGATGCGACGGATCCACCAACCACAGCCACAGCTGGAAATGTGCCGGAAGCCTACCAGCCAACCAACCAAGCCGTGCCCAGGTGTGGTGGGTGGTCAGTATCGCAACGGTGTGTGCCCGAAGCGCAAGCGTTCTCCGTGAGTTTTGGCTCAGTGAAACCACCCGTCTGGTAGTAGCGGCCGTCGAAGCATGTTTTTGGAATTTCTATCACGCCGATACTGGAAACAATTCGCTGCCATCGCGGCTGGTAAGTAAGCGATTTCGCGACAACATTGGTCAGTGTGCCTGTGCGAATGGTAACGATGATGACGCACTACACCCACTACCCATTCAGCGGGATCGTAGTTCAATGAACTGTCCTCCTTTCCCCTTGCCCCATTCCATTTCCGATTCCCATCAGCTGTTAGTGGAGGTTAGTGCCACCGGGATGTTGGTTATCCAGTGTCGTTAGGCACCTGCACACCCTGCCAGTAGAATCCACCGTGAAACATAAAGCAATAAAAGCAACAAAATGGAAAAAAAAACGAAACGAGCTCTAAACTAATTGGTAAGGTGCGAACATGTCTCGATGGTTGGGACTCCCGGTTTCAGATCAGTCAGACGTGCTGTCGTTCTTCCGAGCTTGTGTCATTCTTGAGCGACAAAGAATGCGTTTGCGTGTGTGTGAGTAAGTACAAGTAAGCAAACGCTTGGCAAACAGTTTATAATAAATAGACAAATAGACTCGGCCCAGCTGAAAGAATACAGACATACCGAGAGAGACATGCCGGTCCGTCGATGATAAGCTGCATGCGAATGACGTCGAAAAGAACGCGCGCATCGTGTCCGCCGTCAGCACACAAACAATCATTTACATTAGAAAGCTCTTGTAACCCAACCGGAAGAGACGAATGGTGGAACATAGACTTTGCTTACGCTTTATCACGCCCGCTTTCCTCTCTCCTTTGCGTTTTGCGTTTTAACGGTCGCGGTTTAAGCGCTTGTTGGCTCTATTCTGCCATTTAGGAACGAAATACCGTGTATGTGCGTGTATGATCAGTTCATTAGACACCCGGTCAAATGTTTCAGGGGCTCCTGTGGATGCGTTGTTTGCCTAGTCCAAGTATATTCTGCTCTGACATCCAACTGACATCGATAATTAACGTTTCGTGGCAATAAAGTTGTTGTGAAAAACAACACTGCGCAATATCTGAACCCTGGAGAGGGTAATGTAGTCGCAAAATTTAAAGAAAATCAAATTCCAATATACTTTGAGGACAGTATTTGCATCGCAACAACACTGCGCAATATCTGAACCCTGGAGAGGGTAATGTAGTCGCAAAATTTAAAGAAAATCAAATTCCAATATAATATCTGAACCCTGGAGAGGGTAATGTAGTCGCAAAATTTAAAGAAAATCAAATTCCAATATACTTTGAGGACAGTATTTGCATCGCTCAATATTTAAAGAAAATCAAATTCCAATATACTTTGAGGACAGTATTTGCATCGCTCAATATTTAAAGAAAATCAAATTCCAATATACTTTGAGGACAGTATTTGCATCGCTCAATATTTAAAGAAAATCAAATTCCAATATACTTTGAGGACAGTATTTGCATCGCTCAATATTTAAAGAAAATCAAATTCCAATATACTTTGAGGACAGTATTTGCATCGCTCAATATTTAAAGAAAATCAAATTCCAATATACTTTGAGGACAGTATTTGCATCGCTCAATATTGCAAAGTATACAATTTCCATCGAGGACGGTATATATAAATTCATGAATAGATGTGCATTATTCATCTGCAACCAATTCGTTCTTTGAAATGTAGATTAAAACGGTTCACTGGCCGCGACTGTCCCGGCCCCGTTTGAGTTACACCATTTCCATACGATCAAAGTCCTTCAGGCGCCCTAATCATCGCCCTCGATGCCGAGAGCCGACAATCACAACAATCACAAAGTAACGTCTGTCCATCTCTTCGATGTTGGCAGGCCGGGCTAATTCAAATAGATGGTAGCCGATTGAAAGCCCACCAATAAAGCGTTTGACAACCGTCTGATTCGCAAATTGGACGGCTTTCGAACGATCGGTCGCTCGAGCGCATGCGTGATTCGTTTGTCACCCATCTGGGCGTTTAATATTAGATTCTGTTAGATAAGTTGTCAAAGTTTTGCGTACCAACATCGAGCTGTGTGTTTTGATTTAGCGATCTGAGCGAAGCGTAAACGATGCAGATTTGCAGTCGCAATGGAGGAGCAGCAAGGTTCGCCCGAACGTGCGAATATTTGGGCACGGAAAAACCTTAACCAGGTGCTGGCAGTGATCCGAAGTAATGTGAAGCGCTATCAATCTTTCTCTATATGGCTATGGTTCGTAGAATAAAGTGCGATTTTCGGATCTTCCGTGCCTCTTCTTTTAGTTCACATCATCACCGCCAGCTATGGAGTGACTGTTGGATGGCCTGCACCGATTATCCCACTACTGCGTTCTCCGGAGACTCCGCTACCGAGTGGACCGGTGACGGTGGATGAAGCATCATGGATTGGTTCGACACTATGCATAGGTGGCACAATCGGAACGATTCTGTTTGCCATCATTCATACGTATTTCGGGAAGAAGATAGCACTTCTACTTACCTCCGTACCACACATCATCCTGTGGACGTTGATCCTCGTCGGGGACAACGTGTGGTACATCTATGGGGCACGCTTTTGCAGTGGACTGACCGGCGGTGGTGTGGTCAGTGTTGTTCCGCTTTACATCGCCGACATTGCGGATAAGAAGTAAGTCTCCAGAGACAGCTTTCCTTTATTCTTCGTTAACTACCACCACCCTTTTCTTTCAAGGATTCGCGGCACTTTGGGATCGCTCACGATTATTTTCATCAACATTGGACTGGTGTTCATCTACGCAGCCGGAAACTATCTCCCTTACGATCTCATTCCAAAGATTATGCTCGTGTCTCCGGTAGCGTTTATTGTGCTGGTAAGCTTCCTGCCCGAAACCCCCTACTGCTTGCTAAAGAAGGGGCGTCTACTCGAGGCGGAACGATCGCTCATGTTCTACCGTAACATCTCCGACCAGCAATATCAGACGGCCGAGTTTACGACGGAGTTTGACGAGCTGAAAAACTTCGTCCACACGCAATCGACTCAGTCGCGAATCTGTTGGGCGGATTTTAGTATGTAATCATTGTCAAGGCAAAGTTCTGAAACCTCTTCTTAACATCATACATGCTTGTCATTTCAGCTACATCGGAAGCAAAGCGAGGACTCTTTATTGGCGTGTTTGTGATGGCCCTAAACCAGTTTAGTGGCATCTTTGCTATCCTTACGTACGCTGGTACAATCCTGCAGATGTCCGGTACTGGCATTGATCCTAATGTGGCCCTTGTGCTTGTTGCCATCCTTAATATCTGCGGCAATCTTACTTCATTTGCCATCATCGATCGTGCTGGTCGGAAAATAATGCTACTCCTCTCTGCCACCGGTGTCGGTTTGGCATTGGCCGTACTTGGTGCTCACTCGTATCTGCTCACGATCGGCTACGACCTGCAGGGTGCCGAGTGGTTGCCCGTGTTGGCACTGGCGCTTACGCTGTTCCTGGGCGCTATTGGCATAACGAATATCCCTTTCTTCATCGTCCCCGAAGTGATGCCGCCGAAGGTTAGGGGACGAATAATTCTGGATCGTTTTATCAGCAATGTCACTTATTTTATTCCTTTTTGCAGCTTCGTAGCATCGGAAGTACTATCAGCGGGACACTTCTTTGCATGTTTGCGTTCGTCACCGTGAAGCTGTACCCGATCATGATGGTGAACATCCATATCTACGGGACGGTGTGGATATCATCCGGAGTCTGTGCGATCGCTGTAGTAATTATCATCTTTCTGATACCGGAAACAAAGGGCAAAAACTTGAACGTACAAACTGACAGTAAAAAGTGATTCTGCCTAACGACGATTGGAGCATAGTACAAATAATATATCTTCTTTATCTACATGAGATTAAAAATGTTAATCTAAATAAAACTTAATTTAGAAATGTAAATGTTCCATTCTCATTCACTAGATCTATTAAATAAATCACACCACCTTAGTAAAAACACCGAGCAAATTTGATTTGTTTCTAAACCTAATAGCAGTCAATTCATTTATGCTTTGCATATAATATTGTAAAATAGTCGGCATCCTTACAAATACACCATCCACGTGTTCCAAACTAACGCTTTGCTGCCGTAACAATTTCATAGTTTCATAATAAGAGTCAATCGCTTCCTACCTTATCACCACTTTGCGTTGAGATTACTGATTCATTTCCACCCGCTGAGCGGATGATCATCGCGACAATGACTGGAGCTTGCAGAACCTCATCTCAGCCACACTGTCCAGACAGATTAAGCACCGTATACCGGTATCGGCCAGTTCAAGTAAAGTGGCAGAGTCTACGTCACAGGATAAAACAAAAATCGTCCATTATCTTTAATGTTTGCCCACTGCTAGGCAACTGCAGAAACAGCCGGTGCCCATTCCCACTGCAACACGCGACTAGTGTGACATTGTTTACTATTTGGACGTGGTGGAACGTCCACACGCCAGCCTTTATGCGGATTGATTTACGCTTATCAAACAATGCCATCAACAGCATCTGTTCTCTCACCAGGGATAGAAAATTCGCCCAGAAGACGATCACTATAGAAAAGATGTTAAAGCACTGTATGGTACATTCGAATTGCCAAGGTGCTCCCAGATGTAAGGCCATTCGCTTCAAGGCAACGAAGCCATCAGGATCGGACAAACACGCAACGACGATGGCTTCTACCAGAGGTGTTAGAAATCAAATCTTCGCAACCGGTGTTAGTGAGTACAGTGAACGGTTGGCAAAATTGTAGTGCTTCGTAATTTTGAATAATCGTTTTTTTAGTGAACCTCATCAACCTATCGCATGGCGCGGCGTTAGGATGGGTATCACCGTACTTGCCTATTTTGATGTCCCCGGATCAAGATCTTCTCTCGACCGGACCTGTGACGGTTGAGCAAGGATCGTGGATAGGATCGATCCTCTGCCTTGGTGCACTCTTTGGAGCATTTGTGTATGGATACTTGGTGGAAAAGTTCGGCATTAAGTGGACTCTGCAAGCACTAGTCATTCCGCACTCTGTGTGTATTTTGTTTTAAAAATTCTTTTCAAGTTGCTCATTCATTTTTCTAATCTGTGTTGATAATTTGTGTATAAAACAGGCTTTTTGGATTATCACCTATCTTGCCACTTCCGTCCATCAACTGTACCTTGCCCGCTTTCTCGCTGGTCTTTCCGGCGGTGGAATAATCGTAGTCTTTCCTCTGTTTATTGCTGACATCTCGGATAAAAAGTATGGAACGGAATCATCCATTACATGCGAGACAAGCATTGATACTATTTCTCCCCCTTCTAGAATTCGAGGTATTCTAGGCTCCTTCCTAGCACTGACCAGCAATGGTGGATTCCTGCTCATGTACGTCATTGGTGACGTGCTGTCCTATCATACCGTCGCCCTTACCATGCTCGCGCTTCCCTTGCTCTTCACTGTGCTGATGTGCTTTGTTCCAGACACTCCGCAAACATGTCTGAAGAAGGGTAGAATCGCTGAAGCCGAACGTTCGTTTATGTTTTATCGTGGCATTCGAACACAGGCCGAAAAGACAAGTGCCTTCCGGCAGGAGTTTGATAATATGGAAAAGTTTATCGAGCATAACTCAGGCCAGAACTCTCGAGTAACGTTTGCTGATTTTAGTGAGTCTGTTCTATGTTTGTCCTGACCATCCCGATATCATACATGATCTTCTTTTCTCAGAGTCTCGCGAAGCAAAGCTGGGCATCTTTATCGGCGTGTTTCTAATGTTCATCAATCAATTCTGTGGTATCTTTGCGATCCTCACATACGCTGCCACGATCTTTGCGGGCGTCGGCTCCACACTGAGTCCCAACACATCCGCCATCATCATGGGTACGATCCAAATTGTTGGAACGCTCTCATCGTTCGTGTTTGTTGATCTGGCCGGCCGGAAAGTCTTGCTGATCATTTCCACCTTCGGTACAGGGCTTGGGCTTTTCGTACTGGCAGTGTTTAACTGGCTCACTGTGAATATGTCGACTCACTGGATACAGGATTACAGTTGGTTCCCCATCGTGAGCCTTTCCGGCACGGTGTATCTCTTTTCCATTGGATTGTGTAGCATTCCTTTCTTCGTGTTACCAGAATTATTACCCCAAAAGGTTAGTCTTGGTACTCGTGGGTTTTTTTTTCTCAAATACCTAAATTGAGTTTCTTTTTATCTACAGATATGCAATGCCGGAAACACATTAAGCATGGTTTCGATCACAATATTTGCGTTCATCAGTCTTAAGGTGAGATAAAACTTAAGTTACAATAGGACCTTGAATGATCATATGGCGTATGTGATTTTCTTACAGATATTTCCCATCATGGTAGAGGTCATAAACATTTACGGTGTACTAGGGCTATACGCAGGGATATCTTTCGCTGGCGTGGTTGTAATTGCATTCATTGTTCCGGAGACGAAGGGAAAAAATCTCATATCACCTCAAAGCGTGTGAAGTGGAATGGGTCTCAAGATTGTTTGTGATAACTGAATTCCAGAATAAGTCGCTGGAAAGCATCTCTCGAGAAAACAAATAAATAAAATAGGTGATACACACATACCATGATCTATAATTGATTTAAAATTACAGTTATAAAACAGTTTAACCTCTTCAATGAAGAAACACGCTGCATAGAGGCTAATTCCTCTACGAGCGTCATCGAATCCCAATGACCTAATAACCTTGCAAAATAAACATGCCTTGGGGGAAATTCTTCCTTCGATTGCAATATCTAAGTCCAATCTCATCCTTTGAGATAGGATTCATTCATTTCCTTTGCGTTACAATGTATGGGTGGGAATGACCTGCATCGGAAACGAACCACGTTTGACCTTTACATACTAGGTCACTCTGCCAGTCCCATGACCCATTACATCATAACCCAAATAAGACGGAGGGAGAAATAACCTGACCATGTTTCGTCTCTCTGTTTTATACTTTAAGTGCGATGATTTTCTAAACGAATGAAACTTCTCTACCATAAACTATAAATCACAATATTATTACTATTTTCATTTCTATTTACCCAAGGAATCCTTTTCCTCTAGCCGCTGACACGTGCCAGTGTTTAACAATGCAGATTGCACTAGATAACCACAGAACCTTGACTCTTTTCGCACTGAAATGCACTACTGTACGGGATGCGATTGTTTGTTTTCCCAACAAATCTTCAAAGTCATTGCTAGTTTACGGCAGTTTGGTCCGGCGAGGCGTCAAGCGTCATCTCAGTAGGCGTTGCATGGAAATCAACCGCATAGTCTACTGTGATCTCCGTCGTTGCGAAAGTTGTTGTGCGAACCAGTTGTGTCCCAGAATGCAGCCTCCACTTTCGTTGCTATCAGTGGTGAATCAGATTTTTGGAACGCTCATCGGTAGGTGTCATTGACAAACTGTTGAATATCAGTTAATACAAGTATCGAACATTTTTTGTATCATAGTTAATCTCATCGCCCTTGCCCATGGCATCACGCTGGGATGGGTATCGCCATCGCTGGAGTATTTGCGTTCGAACGAAACACATCTCGTCGGAGGCCCAATGACAGTGGAAGAAACTTCCTGGTTGGGCGCTTCCCTCTGCATCGGTGGCATGATCGGGGTGACACTCTACGGATATCTCGCCGATCTGATAGGCAAACGACGAGCCATGCAAATCATCGCGATTCCTCACGTGGTAAGAATTTACAATACCTAGAAAGTAATTTTGCACGCTTTAACTTAGATTTCCCTCCTTTCCAGGCATTCTGGCTGTGTATCATCTTCGGAAACAGTGTCCTACAGCTCTGCATTGGACGAGTGTTGGCTGGCATTGCCGGTGGCGGCATTCTGCGTATTGTACCTCTCTTTGTGGCTGACATTGCCGATCCACGCATACGGGGCATGCTCGGTTCGCTGCTACCCGTGTGCCTTAACCTCGGAACCGTGCTAGCATTCATCCTTGGTAGCTTTGTGTCGTTTAGAACGCTTCCTCTGATCGTGCTCGTACTACCGGCACTCTTCACCCTCGCCATAGCCTTTCTACCAGAAACACCACCCTGCTTATTGCGTGCATATCGAAGTGAAAAGGCCGAACAGTCGCTCATGTTTTACCGGGGCGTTCGAGGACATTTTGCAAAGTCGGAATGTTTCCGGCACGAGTTCCAGCAGCTGAAGGATGGGATCGAGCTCGAAACGAGGGCTTCGGGCGCTGCTCTATCGTGGAAAGATTTCAGTAAGTGTGCTTTTTTCATAGTGTTACGACGATGACATCAACCAGCGAATGAATGAATTCAAACATTTGCACTATTTCCCGATATAAGACACAGAGGATAGACATGGAGTGAAAAGGAAACCAAACTCACATTAGACTCTACTTGCTATTCCTAGAACGCTCCCCATTTCGGGACAACCCTGTAGATTCAATCGTCAAAGTCTCCTATCACACTTCCACACTCATACATAGCTTGTTATCATTATCCTGCCACTCCTCGGACTGCCGGTCGAACACCACGGACACCCACTGATAGGTACATCTACTTAGAAATACAACAAACCTGACCTTGAAAGATAAGAGACCGCATGGGGACGACTATTCGCCTGTGCCGAAAGCAAACAAATCAACTTCTTCGCAGCATTGAGTTGTTTTTTTCTATGCGTCGGGCTATTTCGCACAACTTGCTTAGACGCCTCATTGCCCATACGCTCTCTACCCGTCAACAATCGCACGTAGTGCAGATGTGCAGGTGTGCAATCTAATAACACACTGCTGCTCGTAGTACCAGAATGCAGCAGAGAGGAGGTGGAGCGGAAATAATCACGAGCGTTGTTTTCTTTTCTTTACTGTCCAAGTTTACCCCTCAGATGCAATCTTTGGGCCGCACACGATTACCGGTGATTAGAGTGCGCCGAATTGCATCATCACCGTAATACACACGGCGCGTAACATCAGCACAACATGCACCGGCCAATGCACATTCAACCTGCGCACCACCGAGGCAGTGTGATGCGATACGGATGGTTGTGGATGGATGCGTTTGACTGTTGGTTCGTTATCTCGGGGGTGGGCACATCGAAAAAAGCCCCACAAACGGAATGTAGCTCGATTAGTTATCGGTGTTTACGGTGCGAAGTTTGGGGTATTGGGCAGCGTGTGACGAAGAATCGGAACGTGGCATCTCGATTCGTAATATCGAACGATTTCTTGCTCGTTTTTTCGATTCTATCTGTTTCTACGCCTCGAATTCCTTGTGTTACGTAATCGCGGAAGGGAAAGATTAAGTAACTCAGCATTGGAGGAAGATGATGTGGTATGATTTTAAACGATGGATAAAGCTATAGCAATTGTATATGAGCAATCAAAAACAGACAACATCCTTAATATCGATTTCATCATATGTGAAATTCTTCGGCTTTCATACAAATACAATTAGAAACAATGGATTGAAGTACAGATAATGTCCTGAATCAAAATATGAAAGACTTAAGAGTACTGGGCTTATGTGCAATATATGTGCAATAAGACTTTATGACCAAATATTTCGTATGACCAAACCAACCTGTTCGAAGTCACAACCTACATTAGAATAAGGTTATTGATGATACAGCATAACAATAGTTAACACTTACTTACCGTTTGTCTCATATCCTTTTTTCGCCAACCAGCCACGAAACCAGCCCGCCAGGGTTTACTGATGGGGATGTTTCTAATGCTGCTCAATCAGTCCAGTGGCTCGATGGCTCTCATCACCTACGCCAGTAGTATCTTCGAGCTGGCTAATCCACCGTCGGCCACCAATGTCGGTGTCCTTCCCGCATCCATTTCCTCGATCGTGCTGGCCACGATACAACTCCTCGGAACTATCATCTCACTGGCGCTGGTCGATCGAGTTGGACGCAAGCTTCTGTTGATCTTGTCCTGTCTTGGTACGACCATCGGATACCTCACCCTAGCCGGCTATGTGCACTTCCTACTCCCAACCGGCTCCTCCCCGTCGGACAACGCAGTTTTTGAAGCGGTTCCCAGCATTACCAACCGACTGTTGCCCATCTGTAGCCTTTCGTTCAGTATCCTGCTAGCTTCAATCGGACTGCTGACCGTCCCTTTCATCGTCATGGCCGAGGTTTTGCCGTCGAAGGTCGGATCAATTTTTCCATCGTCAACCCATCTTCAACAGCTCTCCAACACCACTCGCTCAGAGGGCCGTGCCATATGATCTGACTCGATCGCCCCCTCCCCCAAGCTGGGTGACTTGGCGAATTCTTGCCAGAGTGCCAGTAGGTGCTGCTGGAAAGATATTCTCTCTTTCTCTCTATCTCTCTCTTCCTGCCCGTTAGGACTGTTCAGTTTTCGTGCGCGTGTTGGTTTATCTAAATAGCCTTAACCTTGACATTGGCATTCGGCGTTCGCACCCGCCGTTCATCGACTTCGATGAAAAACGGAGCCGGGTGCTGTGAGGTTATTGGTGTCGGGCAGCCCGGTTATGCGGTTATGTCGCAGTTTTGTCGCCGCACGTATCGGAGTCTTCTCCGGTCTACGTGTTTATTATTCTTGCTTTGTGTGTTGTTTATTTTTTCCTCTTGTTTTGTATACGTGTTTGTTGGGCCATGTGTATTACAATATCGTCTGGATGTCAGTTCGCATGGACAAATGTTTTTATGCTTCTTCTTTTTCGCTTTCTCACATTTTATTTATTTTATTTATTCAACGCGCCAAATGCGAGTTGCAACCACATGCAGTCACAGCATCCATAACCATCATTGGACACGTTTGCTTATGCGTTCTTATTTTCTACCTACAATCTGTTTTTCATCTCTCTCTCCATTTCATGCTTGAATGCAACTGCAGATAAGAAATATTGGCAGCACAATCTGCACGACGATCGTTGCTTTGTCCGCGTTCGCGGTGCTGAAGGTATGTAAGAATAATAATCGCGGCACACTAAACACTCCCGCTTCCGCATTAGAATTGTACCTTATGCTCGGTTACATTTAAGGTATTTCCTGTCCTACTCGATACGATTGGACTGGCGGGTACGATGGCAGGTGTTGCGGTGGTGTGTTTAGTCGGTGCAACGGTGGTCATACTGTTTCTACCCGAAACGCACGGCAAGTCACTAGTGCCGATAGCCGCAGAAGTGGAGCAAAACTCGGAAAGAAATAGAACGGCGGGAGTCTAAACGCACAGCGCGAGGCACTCCATTATTTTGAATACTGTTTGTACTTTTGGCACATATCCAAATGAAACCGTAGGCACACAAACGATAACACTAAACTTAACCGAAGCCGAAAGTACAAATAATAACAAACAAGTTTTAATTAATTGACTTTTTCAAAATGAGAATTTAGTATTACTTTTACTCAACTTTTTTTTGTTTACAGGTAATCTATTTTACTGGCATTTTTCGTGGTTGGTAGACCGTTGAATCCAATATTCTTCATGTTATTGTCAAAGCTAATTCAATAATTTTCTAATATTACTTTACCCTACTGGAAAACTTTGTGAGTTTCCATGTGATTGTTAAGTTATTCCTTTTCAATCTTCTGATTGATGAACTCCTCCAGGTTCGCCGATAGATCAAAGATCGGATTAACCATATCGGTGTGCTTCCTCAGACCGGTTCCAAAGCGTTTTTCACAAAGACTACACTTATACGGCCGCATGTGCATTCCAACATGTTGTTGATAGCAGCTTCTCTTAATATTCTTTTTACAAAATGGACATATTTTCAATTTGTGCGTATACCGGTGCTGTTGCAGCTGTGTTTTATTTCCGTACTGAAGTGGGCATTCTTCGCAGGCAAACTTTTGGTTCTATTTCGATGCAGCGTGCATCAATTCATTGTGTGTGCGTAGATAATGCGGATCAAAAAACGTTTTCTCACAAACCTCACACCGATAGGCGCCCCGATGCACGGTAAGGTGAGTCTTGAAGCGATGTTTGGTAACAAGCTTATGACAAATTTTGCACAGCATCTTAATATGATTCTTTTCGTGTGCGTTTAATTGCAAATTCGTGAAAAACGATCCTTCACAACAAGAGCAGGAGTATTCGTCTGCATTTGGGAGCCCTTCCGGACGGTGCTTGGTTTGCATATGAACATCCAGCTGATATTTGTTGCAAACCGTTGCTTCACAAATATAACACCGAAAAGCTCAAAAGCTTGGTGTGCTGCAATATGAACCTTTAGCGACCGGCGCATCAACGTCTTCCTGCATATAGGACACTGTTCTAGCTCGTGTGATCGTTGATGTTCTCTCAGTTGTGGGGCGTTAATATATTTTTCGTTTTGAAAGATTCCCCACATACATCACAGTCGAGCTGACTCTTTGCTCCTACCTTCCTGTTTTGTGCCTTTCTCCGTCCAGCCGATTGGTCAGATCTTGTACAATGCCGTTGCCCATCTTCGACTGTAGCATTTCCTTCGGCTTCATTTTCAGAAAAAGCCGCTTTGGATTCATCGTCATTGAGTGATATAATTGGCACGGGTACATCGATACACATCAAGTCGTTCTGATCGGCGAGATTAGTATTGGCTTCTGTGTACAATTCCTTTGTAACATCGCGTAAGATCGACTCGGAAGGATCGATTACTGCATCACTTCCATCGGATTCTGGATCCAGATATTCTATTTCGTGCAGGTGCCCAACATCCTCACTTGGTTCCATATTGATCAGCGTGTTACCATCGGCTGATGAGAATGAATTTGCTAGTTCGATACAAAAGGCATTACTGTCTTCCCCGCAATAACTTGTATCTACTGTCAGGTCGCGTTTTAGAAGCAGCTTTTCCTGATTCACCAACACTATATCGCTGTAATTATGAAAGTTCCATATGGTTGATGCACATTCACTGGAAAGAAGAGAGCAGTTGATAGACATTCAACAGCTCTCCTCAACCATCTCCTCGAATGAAAACACTCGCTGTAATGCGCTCTGAATTTTATCTTCAAGTATGAAATGTTTAGTGCCTTTAGTTTAGCAAAGGCATAGACGACAATCTTCCGTATCCATTTTAAACTGTAACGCCTGTTGCGGGACCGCTTTAGATGAAAATCACTCAGAGCCTTACTCACTTACGTGTCTTGAACTTTTCGGCAACCATGTGTTGCCTTGGAAAGATCATATATCTTCTCGCCAAAATAAGCATCAACATTTTCAAAAACGCTTACCAATTCTTTTCAATTGCCCATTCCGGGAACAACAGGAAAGCGCGATTGCATACAGAGTGACCAGAAATACCGATTAATCTGTACCGGCGGCCCCCGAGATACACGGTTAATGGGAACCGAAAACGCCCGCAAAATACCGCATAACTCGAATTTCCGCGTAAGTCGAATCTCATGATTTTCAGCTAAAATATCACTAATTTTCGTATAATTTTCCAAGTAGGGACCTGTTTTAGTCACTTTATGAATTATTTGGTATGATTCTGACTGAATTTAACAGTTTTAAACCTTTTGAAATAGTTTTTAACATTCGATCATAACGGAAATTATTTCACAAT
>KI919715.1:28409-39881 GCA_000473525.2 Anopheles melas | reverse complement strand
CATAATTATATAGTGTTAACACATTAATAAAACAGTGCGTGATGACTCGGCTTTCAGGAATCGCGTACCAAAAGGGACAACTAAGTTAACAATCATTTACCGTCGATTTACCACAATGGACAGAAAAGTGCATGTCATGTCCCTGATCGGTGTTGTTTGTTTGTTTATTGTTTTGCTCAACTGCAGCTCGCGGTAGCAATGGATGGTTTCAACCAGAAAGGTGAGCTAGCCGCCGCTCCAGTTGAATGATGTAAACGGACGAGTGCGATGCAATTCCGGCGAAACTCGGTCGACGCTCGGATCGATCTAAACTGAAACTTCCGAAAGCAGATTACAGCGAAACGTTCTACACCAAATGCCAAGGGAGAAAGAGAAGCATCCCGAGAGATCTGGTGGCCACCGCACAAGTTTTCACCACGCAAAAAAGGGGATGGTTTTTTGTTATTTTTTTTCCCTCTCATGAATTGAAACCAGCTTCCGGGTGCTCTATTTCGTTGCTGCAAACCTTTCCACTGCTACCAATCGGGGTTTATGGGGGGTTTTAAAAGCCTTGACCGTTTAGTTGGACCGCGGCTTGCTAGTAACGATATTTTTCAATTAACCCAAACAAATCGTTCTGCGAGTACCAACAACCCCACACGTGCTGGACTTTTGTTGGCCTGTGGGTGTTTTGGTATATAATGTATCGATTATTCCAATCATTTGTGTTTTTTTATATCAAATTTTACCTACTAATTCACCGTACATGTTTATGTGTGTGTGTCTGTGGCTTTGTTGTATATATTTGGTTGTTGTTTGTTTTACCTGCTAATGTTATTGCAATTTTCGATGCAGAACGGGAGGAGTGGTTCGATGACGATGATAAAGGTGCATTTAATCGATACCGTGTAATTAAACTAGCTGCCAATAATTGAATACCGAATGAATGCATCAAGTAGTGCTATAAGCGAGTAATTATAGCTTATTGTGTACCAATTTCCCAAAACACAATTGCAACATGAAGCTGAATTTGTTTTTCCATACAATAAATTGATAATAATTGTGGGTATTAGTATTGGAAAACAACGCAATGAATAATGAATTATTTCCAGTTAACAGTATTTGCCTAAATTATGGCTTGAAGCAAACACGTTTGTGAGTGTAGCTTTTTTTATTTTTAACATTAGCTATTTTGTTTTGTTGTACTCATTTGTTGTACTCATTGAACCACTCCTTCAACTGCCATGTGTTTGAAGAGACGAATTATTCTGCACATTCCAATTATCTATTCATTTCAATTTGAAAAACTGTGTTATTTGAATTACGAATCGTGTCATGAATTTGATTCTCATGATATAAGTGAATCTTTTGTTTCGGGATGTAGCTTTATTTATTCATTTCACAATTCATACGTTAATGTAGAGCAATCGCAAATACAGAGTCAGTCTGGTCGGTCAGATAAATGGAAGCACAACAGTGCTCACCCTACTTACTAGTGTAGTAAGCGTAGTTGTTGGATGTGATGATTTTCCTTCCGGAAAGAGAGACGATGCATACAAAAATCATTAAACCATCGTCTACGTGTAAAATTTTGAGCTGCGAGCTATTTGTAGAATTACGAAAAAAGTGTGATTTGAAAAAAATTGCTCTATCGATAAAAAAGAGAAGAGTAAAGAAAAGAAAATCAATGCGATATAAAGCACAATGTCAAGCAATCTTGTCGCAGGGTGCGCAGAAGCTACCCACTAATACTGTCACTTCCCACGCTGAAGGTACCATCGTTTCAGCAAAGCTCATATAAAGTTATCCTGCGAACGATAAAGTATTCCCCATGGACAATTTTTCTTTGTCTGCTCGGTTATAGATGCGTTCGTGTTCTTTTTGCAGCAGCTTTTCCAAACGGTGACGGCTTGTTCGCCGAGGAACGGGCAAGGCCATTAAGTATGCATCATGTACAGATCGTGCGCTACCGGTATCGGTCTATGCACATCATGTGTGTGTATGTGTTCGTATGTGTGTTGTAGCGAAGTTTGCACGTGCAATGTGCGTTTCCGTCCCCATACACCCCATAGTGTGCGTGTGTATGCTTGGTACAGCGAATGAAAACACGGTCTGAAGCTTCTGCGCTTGGCCTGATCCATCTTGTGGATGCCAAAAGAAAATCAATGCAGGTTGCCATCGAGTGATTCAATGGCTTAATTTTTCCTTGTGTGCTTTCGTTTTGCTTGTTTTATTTTTTATTTCTTTTCACATTTTCTTACGTTTTAACGTAGAGTGCGCTATGTCTGTGTTTTTTTTTTTCACCAAGAGTTCTGAACACAATTGCCAAGTAGCTGCATTAGAAACAGCGAAACTGGGTTGCAAGTCATATGACGGCCTCGTGTGCATATGTTACCATCAATGAGAAGAGTTGGTTACGAAATTCACAGAGTAGAGTGATAAATAAATTAGCATGATAACAAACACATTGCAGAAATATTCATTTTATAAGAAGTTTTGTGTTTTAGCAATGCGTGGGAAACAAGCACTGGCATAATGTTAAGGTTAATGTATGCCGTTAACTTCATTTTATAATAGCATTGTACCGGAAGGAATTGAGACACGGTGACAGTTTATGCAAGGCAGAGGTAGTTATTTTAGATTGGACATATTGGTCGATGTTTGGTTGGGAAAACACAAAAACTAACGACCAATATGGGTTGAATGTTAGAATTTAGTGTGGCGCCTGGCTTTTTTGCAAATATCCAAATTGTATACAATAATAATGTTTGCACAGTTTAGTGGAACTTGTTTTGTAATTTTCATGGTTGCTACCTAATTCTACCATTTTGAATGGTCACAAGAACACGAAGTGTGGTTGTATGTGTACTTCGTGTTACTCCGATGATTATTGAAAGACAATAGAATAACTATCACAATTTTAAATGTTTCCGATCAAGTCTTACTAGAGCATACATATTAGAATTGAAAAATATGTTTAATATGAAAATCGCAATATATTATTAAAATTTATTCATAATTGCAACCAGTTTTAACATGATTTTATTCTACCCTTTTGGCATAGGCACGACGATGAGCATGAAAGGATGGAGCGGAGAGAACGGGATAAACAGGCCCGTGCCCAGCTACAGGCCGAACGGGAACCGGAACCAACAGCCCCACTATTTGCAGCACCAGTTAAAGTGGTAAGTAGCCGCCGAGATTCAGTCGAATGCTACTGTCTAGGAGTGGAAATAAAGATTGTTCCATTAATGTGTTTTCGCAATGGTATCATGTTATGTGTTTTAATGTACATGATTGGGATCTTTCGGGAAGGATACTAAACACTCAATCGGTTCCTGACTGGTTCCACTATTTGTATTTAGATTAATTTCTTCAATTTGATGTCAAAAGGTCACGATCTAGAAATTATCTCAAGGTTTCCGGTGGATTTCCGGAACATCGAAAATAGGATGTAGCATTTTTCTCAATATTTGGTTTCTCGAAAAGATTTTGTATAAACTCAAGTTATTTGTTCCGCTTGTTCTGCGGCATTCAATGTTTCCCACATTGTGAGTGTCGTTGGAATTGAAAACTGAAAGTTTGCTGGATGTAAGTGCACATTCATTGTGCCGTGAGTGCGGCTGGGTTCATACATGGGTACTCCACTACTGGTATCATATCACTTGTTGGTTAAGCACACATTCGGATAGCGGATGTGGGGATTGTGCTTATGTATGTGCAAGATCTGATGCACTACATTCCGAATCTTCCCCTAATCCCATTGGTGGTTGGAATATCTTTCCGACATTCCCAAGACTAGCAAGTTCAATGTTTATCCAACCGTGAACCAGGCAAATAGGGTTATGCTTGCTGTCGTTGCAACTTTTTTTTTTCTCTCTCGACATGGATCTGTTCGACCGGACTTTTACTTCTTGTGGCTGCGTGTTGCTACATACTATGCTTCGGAGTGTTTGAGACTACCAGCTGCTTGTTTCAGTTACACAGGGCATCAACTTTCCTAAAGCCGTAAATCTGTTTTTGTAAACTGCACGAGTATATTAAAAGGATACGGCGAGATAGTTGATTATAGTTAAATGTCTGTGGTATGTTTGCTATCATATAGTTCCGTTGGGTTATAGAATTACAATGTCAATTACAATGAAAATTACAATGTCATAAAGATGAAGCTCAGGTTGTATATTATGTGTTAATATCAGAACATTTCACAGTTCTAAGCGTATTTTGTATAATTCTTAG
Organism: Anopheles melas; assembly: GCA_000473525.2. Classification (NCBI taxonomy): domain Eukaryota; kingdom Metazoa; phylum Arthropoda; class Insecta; order Diptera; family Culicidae; genus Anopheles; species Anopheles melas. Next base: position 35,663 of record KI919715.1, on the reverse strand, counting down.
ACTTTGAACTTCATAACTATGCTAATCAATTTGAAGAAATACAGTTACGAATATGTTAAAATGTATTTAAAAATCGTTTAACCTACTGTAGTTCAAAGTTGTATAACTCGATCAATGAATTGAACAAACGTATGTTATAAAAAGATGTAAATTTGATGAGCTTTAAAAAAAACTTACAAAGCTCGTAAAGTTCGCCAAATTTGTCGCAATGTCTGTTTTACTTGTTTTCCTGAATGGTTGTGTCAATTTTCGATACTTTAAAGATTGTCAGACAATATTAAAGCAAGCTTGTTTGGTGAACTGTATTGCGCTAGCAATCTTACAAAGTTCGCTTGTCTCTTACCGTTCGAATGTTTTGTTCGCACAGCACGGTTCCTTATAGTGTGCGCTCCAATTGCGAGCATTGCTAGCTTAGATGATTGCTCTGCTGTTTCAGTGTTACATAGAGAACTTTTGCAAATAGGTTTACGAGATCTACGAAGCGTGACGACGAATACGGCGACGAAGCCAAGCCGTCTTCGTGGGTGTATATTCCGTTTCGCTCTTTATTCGATGCGCTTTCCGTCTGCAGTGTTTGTTTGGTGGTTGTATTTCCTATTCTCAATTTGACCACTTTGACTGAAATTTGTGACCCGTGGCGAATATGGCGAGAGATGCTGGTGGTTTAGGTTTACCGTAAGCGTCCGTATGCTGGTGGGAAGGGCTGGAGAAACGCACGTAACAAGAAGCACCCTCAAACACATGGTGCACCATAAAATGTTACTCTCGGTGAGCATCTATCTAGCAGCATAGTATCGTCGTTCGTCGAATTGCACCGGACGATCCGGAAGAAGCATATTACGAAATGTCGTTCTGGAAAACTATGAAAACTCTTTCAATTCCCACGAGTGCACGAACTTTCGCGTGCATTGGTGTGTAGCTTGATTGCTGTATGATCGGCACTGTTGTGCTTCTGGCTGTGTCATCTTGCTGCACCGGATGGAAAAAAATCACTCGTGATGCTAGTTACGGATCGGATAGAAAATATACCACCAATGGGAAAGCAAGAAAGTGAAAAAAGCTTTTGTTATATGTTACTCCGATGAAATGTTAAAAAGTGCCAGCATGTGTTTTATGCAAATCTGCATTTCCTTGACGCTCAGGTTTGTAAAAAAGATGTAGTTCGCTTCGTTCTTAGAGTTGGGACATTGTAAATCTCTATTGAGTAAATTATTCGAAACTATTACACTTTTGCGTATATCTCCTCAATAGAAAGTATAGTTAATTTTAGGGAGCAATGTGTAAATAAATGGCTAATTAAGAAAGGTTCAAATATGCCCTTTGATAGAAGGAAATATGATAATTATCCTGCTATTAGTGAGAGATGTATAAATCCAGCTACGAAAACTCAGTCTTTAGCTGAAATCACAAGAATTTTACATCGTTTAATAGATGCATAGGAATGCACGATGACTTCGTAAACCGTTTTGTAATTTAATTTAATTTTTTAATGGTTGTGTGGAATGCCCAAATATCCAAAACAAGCGGATTGAATGCATTTGCAATCATTAACTGTAATTTAAAAAAAGAGTGACAAAGCGCCTTCTCCGCAAACCGCAGACCTCTTAGCTGCTGAATCTAATCAGCCCCGAAGCAAGAACCACCATCATACCATTCAATGTGTTGTAAGTTTTCCTCTCAGTCAGTCCTACCGTAGCGTCGGAAAGAGGCTACGGAGAATTATGGCACCACTTGGATTCGTGGTACTAGCACGGAGAGGTGATTGTACCTGACAAAGCAAACACTAATTACCATAATTAGTCGTTGGAAATTGTTGCAAAAGCGCGCGACCCGCGGCAAGAGAAACGTTTTGTATCCGAAACACCGCCGTTGATGGTGCTAGGGAATCAAGCGTCCCTTTCGAGAGAAAAAAGCAGATAATTTAAACAGAGAGAGAGAGAGAGAGAGAGAGAGAGAGAGAGAGAGAGAGTGCGAGAGAGGGAGGAAACCCAAATGAGATAGAGCAGGGAGAGTATGAAATTGAACTGAGCCAAAGAGATACATTTTGCAAAGGATGCGATTGTTGTGTTTCCACACGGAAGTCAAACCAACGGTGCTACGAATCGATAATTATTTGCGCAAAGCAGGAGCTTTGCATTTCTGAACAAAAATCAACATCCGTGTGGCATTATATATCCTTCGGGGCGAAATGCGTTATTGCTGTTTTCGGTAGGACGCTTGGCACCGATCAAATTGTTGTGCAAAGTACCGATTGATTTTTAATGATCTTGCGGAAACTTCGATTGAAGTTAGGATATTATGTATTATAAAAGAGAAAGTAAGACTGTCTTTTTGCCCGTTACCAATTTCAAAATAGTGCGAAGAGGGACAATAAATAATGCGAATCATAGTTTAGTTAGATATTTTCAGGAAGTTTTTCAGTTGCTTTTTATTTGCTGAATTTTTGTAGATTCATATCCATTCTCGTGCTAAAAATCATCAATGCATCATAAAGCATATTATCAAGCACAGGAAAGCGCAAAAGAAATGTCTAGCAGTGTTAAAATTACTTAATGATTATTTTGCATAAATACTATCTGCACACTTGGACAATATTTACGTGGCTAGTTGATGTAACGTGCTTATTGAAATAATTGATTCATAAAAACGATGTTCGTCAAATTCACACTCAACGATTAAATTTGCGCCATCCTCCTACTAAGCGAGCGTTTTGTAAAAGGTGAGCGAACGTGATCACGATAAATACGGACTAGTGTTGCCCATTGACCTTTCGGCGACAGTTTCTATATCCTTCGAGAAAATGTATCTGTGTCGGTGAAAATCCGACTGGTGTGCTGGTTTATGGTATCGTAGGCTGCCAGTGATGATGATGTTGCTGATGCTGTGGATGATGGAACGTCCTCGATGCATGCGTCGTTTAGGGGATGAGTTGACGGTGGATGGATGGAATCATCAAAACGTCACCAGTTGACTTTATCTGGAGGACGGTTACTGGAATATTGGAGACGTGCTGGATGCTAAACAATATGACTCGATACATGGACAAATCTCTTCCAAAGGAAAAGAGTATCACCTAAACAATGCACGTTTAACTATACTGATGCTTGCTTTGAGCTACCCTTTTATTATCTTAATCTCAATGTATAATGTAATTTTCTAACAGTTTTGAAGACGTTTTAATATTCTTATATTATTCGCCATTAGTTTACTTTTTAATTCTAAGAGTCGTGTTGTGCATTGTTCCTAGACGATTTGAATTCTATAGTTCAACAAGATAAGGGAATAAAGTCACTTAATATATGCACTACACCAACACCAAAGAATGATTAAGCTACCGTTTTGCACAATTTTGCAAGAGTCCAGCGGTCATGTCTAGGTTCCTCCATAATCAATGAAGCGAAGAACGTTAGAGTGTAGTGGCTGTGGGATGTGCATGCCAATGGTGCCTCGTTCCCCATATGATGCATCAGTTCTGAATTGAACGACTGAATGTGGTGGTGTAGAACAGCCTGTTTCTGCCTGTCAGCTTTACATTTTGCACAACAGCAGTTTAAAATCAGTTCACTCGACGTTCATGGGACCGTCGACGTCTGGTCGAACCTCAGCATGAAGCGCCACAGGACTGGACCGGTGGTGTGTTGTCTGATGTCGACGGTGCCTCGGAAGGCTTCAGATTCAGGAATAATCATTCTGAGCATACACACAAACATACACATAGCCACACACTACCTTCTGTGCGATACTCTCACGGACTGTATCCAACCGACAACAGACGACAAAAGAAGGTTCCATCATACGAACAGAATGATCCGGTTGTTGCAAGTTTAATTACACATCATTCTACGATCTACGGTCAAAGCTGAGCGGATAACTGTGTGGTGCATTGGTGAGGACTTCGGGCTATGGGAAGGAATAATCGCGCAGTTTTCCAAGGGAAGCATGATGGAAATGGCTTTGAAAACAAAATGGTGCACACAGTACAGCCCTAGACGGATCCGAAACTCCTAGTTACAGAAGGGTTTGGTTTGAGGGGAAACTCATTGGATGTTGATATATGCAGAATTGCATCACTTCAAGGTTAAAGTTTTACCATTATGTGCGATGATCGCCTGATGAGCCCGGGTTCCCTGACTATTGGTATTACTCTTAGTATTACTATCATAAAAATGAAATAGTAAACCTACTGCAGCTTGCAAAATAATAACCTTTTTTCTAGAAATTATTAATATGCTAGCAGCATGTATTGTGGTACGGTTATTCAGAATATGTGATTATTCTGGTGGGCAACGATAAACATTTAGATGCAGAGAATCGTTGAAAGAAATTACTGTTTTGTGTTAGAGTTACCTACGACAAGCCGTGCAAAGTCCTCTCAGTTTACTAATCCACCTTGCCACATGCTTCAACGTACTACCCTAAAACAAAAAGAAAAAGTTAGATTGAAACAGTGGAAAGTGGACTGGCTGTGTCGGGTTTTAGGTGGGCCGTGTGTGTTATGTTCAGATTTATTACGGAACGATGCTACGTGTCATCTGCAGGACGGACTGTACGGTTCCATATGCTAGTTTATTTTGCCTAAAACTTGGTAACAATTTATCATAAGTTGATGCTGGGAATGAAGGAAGGTGAAAGTACTTGCGTATGCATTTTACGGAGCAACACAGATTGCGATGTAGGGATGAAGGGGCAGAGATAGGAACACACGGTTATATCTCGTTCAGACGATGCAATATTCATACATGCGCTTCACCAGCTTACGAATGAGCTTAGTTTTAGGAATATCTGAGCTAAGTTTAAGGAATAGGAATACCTGTTGAAGAATATCTGTTGTTTATCAGGTTTGGTAGTTATGCTGTATTGTAGTAGTGGGTATTTTGGAAAGTGAACGTTTTAATGAATAAAATATTTCTAAATGGTTTAAGTATGAAAAACTCTACAGTTGAAGTGCAATATATAATGTATTTATTAACTAAGAAATTCTTGTAACCAGGATGAATGTCCTGGAACTAGACAACCAACGTAGATCGGAAACTCTCTTGATACCGCAAACGAACGTACAACTTCGTTTATATTGCCCTCGGCGCCATAACCTCAACCAACGCGGAGAGTCGTTGGTAAAAAATGCTGAAACTCTGGCGCGGAGCACGGGAAGCAAGGGAAGGAAAATTGAAATTCAATTTTCCATTTCGCTCACGTGCCGGCACACTCGCGCGCGCACATACAACGTGCACCGGTTGGTGCAAAGATAAGGGAAATTGTGTTGGTGTGTCCTTCGGCTGAAGCCCACAAAGAGAGCACAGCACTGTAAACGGTAGTGGTTGGTGCAGGAAAGTAGTAGAGCAAAGGATGCAAAGGTGTACGTGACAAAGCATGAACTCTTCCGAAGGCGCGCGGGGCAGTACATTTAACCGCCTACTTGGATGATTCTTCCGATGGGAAGGGAAGTGGATGGCAGTGACAAAAAAGGGCGTTTTTTGCGTCCTGTAAACCTGTAACCACAACACATAGCATGATAAAAGGGTTCACCCGAAAGTGCGCGGCAATGTACATTTTCCGCTAGGATACTATTTTTCCCTTTTGTTGTACTGTATCGCGAAATGAACGCGGGAGGGCATCTTTCGCTGGTAATGTGTAAGTAGAAGGGCATGTGCAGTATGTTACCAGGACTAACAAAATCCTGTGGAATGGTGGAAGGAATCGCGCAAAGCGTGAAATGTTCAACACGAGCGTTCAATTTTAATGCAAAATAAAGCATTTTGCTAAATAAATTAAAATTCTATGCTTGTTACACTTTCGTGAAAACTGAGTATGTAACTAATTTGCAAAAAAGAGTATGAAAAAAAACATCAGTGATGATTTAAGCAGATAAATGTTCTATGGAATGATTTGGATAGGTTGGGAAAATAACACGTTTAGTGGATATGTTTTATATGATGATAACATTTGAATTTTCTTGCTATCTAATTATCAGCTTGGTTTGCGCATAAGCGAAAGTCTCCGCATGAAAATGCCCTTTGCCCTGTTTTCTGGCCGAGCGTGGTGGTAATTTATTATATTACTTTCCTAAACTTGAAATGTGTGTCACATAGCTGGATGCTACTTTTGAGCAAAAGCGTAGTCCAACTAAATAAAAATCACGTGCCAAACTGAAGGCAGTTTTCAGTTGTGCATGCACATTCATCCGCATGACTAGAATGAGAGGTAGTTTGGAGTTTTTCACGTCATTTCATTGCTTGGCAATTGCACAAATCCTACCAAATAAGCGGCCTCGTCCCATTCTCACATCTCTCTTGAAGTTTGCTGCTCCGTGAGCTTTTAAGAAAGCTGCGAGGCAAAAGATTTGACCAAAAGTTATAACAGAGAAAAAATGGCACAAACCAAGAAAATTTTTCCATTTTCCTTTCTACCGGAAGGATCGTTAAAGAAAAATCTTTCTTGATATTAGTGGGGTTCCGCTTCCTCAGCGTCTCAATTGTTGCTATTATTTACGATTGCATTAGTTGGCTTAAAGGACTGTTTAATATGCTAGAAGTGATAAGTTTGATAATATCAGAAAGGATCAGCTGTAGGAGAGTTTCCGTGCAGATTTTTTATATAGAATATTACTAACATAAATACTTGCCGTATTTGCTATGTGTTATATACGTAATTTGTTTGTGGGAATGGAAATGCTCTATTATCGTTTGTTTTTACGGTACAATTGTCAATGTTTTATTTGAAGAACATTGATTACATAACCTATTGTCGGATAGCAAACTGTGCTGTTATCTGTGTACAAACCAGTACAAAAAAGAGATCGCTTACTTGTTGCCCTCAATTTTTTGTTATGTACCGAGCTGCTTAATAGATATGGTATTTATAAATAGATATCCCTTTGCCCTTAGTACGTCTGATTTTTTTTTCAAAGTAATGCAATTCAATAATTGTATTACTTGCACAGTTAGCATCGCCAATTTGCTGTTTTTAATGCTATATTTTTGTTGTTGTTTGTCGTATACAACAGTTTGTAGAGCAGCGCCTATCCTTTGATATACACAGCAAATTTTCTCATCCGGCTTCAGTAAAGTTTTTTACTGAAACGGTTCAGTAATAGAATATTTTACTGATTTTGCAGCATAAATGTCATTTTTTACTGATTTTCAGTAAAACAATTTACTGAATGCATTTCGGTAATACACATTTTACTGAAAATCAGTAAAATCAGTGTCAAATTAGTCGTTTCACTGAATATCAGTAAAACAAATTACTGAAAAT
>KI919715.1:1804-22681 GCA_000473525.2 Anopheles melas | reverse complement strand
AATAATCTAACTGGATACTACTTCATGTAATATTCTAATAGGAAATGAGTGCAAAATGTTGAACAAAACTCTTATTCACTACATAGCAACGTCCATCGCTAAACATAAACATTGTTCAATTTAACTGTCAAAATTTTCCCATGGCTTTCTGTCAATTTACTCTAAACGCTTCGACCTGTTCTCTTTCAAAGACTTTGGGTTGAAGAGTGATCCAAATTTGTCTTTGACACAATTCACTTGAAAACCCTTGTTAGGCAAAGATGGTAGTAGGCGGGAAATCATTATGTTTTATTTAATGAAACATGTGTTACGTTATCTACTATAGAGAGATACACTTACATACATACTTATACATACTACATACATATAAAAATCAAGCTCGCAAGGATTCGATAGAAGCACGATTGTTTTTCACTTTTCACTCCAAAGTTCAGCTGCTTTGCTACAAAGTGAGCAAACATTTGACGTTTTATGTTTCCTGGTAAAAGAATCTAGATGTTCATGGTTGCACCGAAAACGTGATCCGTACTATCTCGCACAAACACTTTCGCAGATTCAGGACCGGTAAGCTAGTTGAGGTGGTTGATCTGAAGCTGCTGTAAGGCTTACTCTCTCCTCCCCCTGGCGATAGTGTACCAGCAGGTGCGATAACCTATGTCGATAAGGAAGAAGGAATACTGTGCTGAGAGAGCGGTGTGAGATCACGTGGAGATTACTGTTTTTGCTTACCAAATCAAACACGGACAGTGCAATGTCCTTGGTGCTCTCTAGTGCTCAATGAAAGCCACAATGACACATTGATATATGCTCGCGTTGCATCTTTTCATGGTTGCGCGTGTCTAGTTCGCGTTTGGAATTCCGCTCGCGTACGCTAGACATGAGCGCAGGGTTTCGCTTTTAGTTGCAAGGCGCTTCACTTCACTCTTACATCTCTTTTGATTCATATTCTTCCGTTGGTACAGGTGAAAAGGGATCTTTTTTTGGACCTATTTTTTGCACCTCGACAATGTAGCGGGCGGAGATGGCGATTCCGGGAAGCGGGCGCACATGATGCTTTCTCAACATGTAGCTAAGAAGTTAGGATCTCTTGGGATTTTGGTTGATTTCCTGAGTGAGAAAGAGGAACTAATATACAGCGTAAAACGCTCACGTACATCACCGTCACCTCACGTGCGAGCTAGAATATTTTCATATTTTTTTTTGTGTATGTGTGTGTGTTTTTGTGTGAATGTTGGATGAAATGTCGTTGTTAAGATATTCAACTCCTCTTTTTAAGCTGTCTTATCCTAGTTTAGTAGCGTGTACAAAATGCAAAAATAAGTCGGACAATGTAAACCAGCAGCTGTATTTCGGTAGAACGTGTTCTGGTTTCGATCTTCATTGCCAGATGGTGTAACATTGAACAACTGAACACTTACACAAATTTAGACCCTTTTTTATTGACGAACTGGGTGCAATATATAGTTGAGGTTTTCAAACTTAATTGCAACAGGGACAAGTATCATGTCGGAATATGTTCTGCATGATAAATAAATGGATTCAATTATCGTAAGATATATCGTAATTATCGTATTTATCGTAAGATCATATTTTAATACATGTATTGTAAGGATTCTAATCTAGAGATGTATAATTTTACTTCATTCATTCACAAACAATACCCAATAAAAATCGGACATGAAAAAACACTAGCACACAATTAGTTAGTAAATATATAAGCATTTATTAATAAACATATATTTATTCATATAAATACAGTCAATTATTCATATACAAATTAAACTTCCCTTGCTCTAAATAATCGCAAAAAAGGAAAAAATGAAAAAATAACAACACGTTGAAATTAATTTAATGTAAAGCTGGTGGTAAAATGTATGCTGCGGTCGAGACTGGCGGTACGAAATGCTGCTTGTTTAACTCCCATCCATGGTTTATAGCAATCAATTTTCAACTTGATTGGTTCAACGGATGGTACACAAACGGACTGCATTTCATACGTGAAGCAGATCATTTGATTTTTATGTCTTTTTCGTGTGCTTTTATCACATTCTACCGAAACCTTCCACACCCAGGATTGCGAGTTTATGCTGGTTCTATTTTACTTTATCGTTTTTTTTTCCTGGTCACATGGAGGATGGTGGGTGCAGTGAGTTAGCATGAACATTCAGATAGTTAAATGTAATTGAATGTTTACCATTTTATTTTATTATTGATTTTACGTATGTCAACCATGTGTGTATACATTGACTCTTTTTTAATGTCATTTTTATACAGAAGCTCTTTGAAGTTACTATTTTGAAGCACCCGATATGCTGATGAATTTGTGGATTCTCATTATTCGGGTGGCTTGACTTCTATTTGGAGTATGCGTTACTTTCAATTGACATATTGCGAGTGGCATGTTACAGTTCTTCCGTTTCTGGGAATGTTAAATCACGATAACGATTAATGTGAAGGCAATAATGTATCGTTTTCTATTGCAATAATTTATTCTCGTTTCCATGCGTCATACAGAATGAAGAAATATAAAATTACAGAATCATTCTTTTTACAAACCATTAGTTGTAGTGGTGGAGCAGTGGTAATAGTATTTGGCGTCATTACTAGTGTGTGGGCAACATGTCGTGTTGTTGTTGTTTGCTATCCATCCATGCTGCTGTTCAATCTGTGTTGTTGATTATTTTGTTTACAAATTGAATAAATTGAAACACCCTCATCTACGCATTTTTCCATCCCGAAGTGCAAACGTTAGAAATGCGTCACTATTGAGACGTGTTTACTAACAGAAACACTGTGTTTACTAACAGAAAAGAAAGCTCGAGTATTTCGTAGGTTTTTGTGCATAGAATCTGTTTGTCAATAAGTTTGACTGGGAAAAGACTATGTTTTACATTCTTCAGGACATTTTTATTTTACAATTCTGGATATCCTCAATGCTATTGATTTTTTTTATCAGTTTGTTCCACTGTATGCTGTATTATTCAATTGATTTGACAACTTTCAAATTATAATTTAATCAACATTTTATTTGAATTTTATATTCAAGTCTTTCTGGAAAAGGTTCATCGTGTTGTACACATAAGGTTTAGGTTTTTTTTAAAGATTAGGGTTTTAGTTTTTTCTCTGAGATTTAAATATTTTATTCGCGAGCTAATAAAATGTAATTATGATTAATTTGATAACGATAACGATGATCACGATTAATTAAAATACTGTGACGTGAGTACGTTTCGATGATCATACATTTTTAATAAAAATGTTTACACAAATAACGCAAAGCAAATAATGTTTGAAAATAGTGAAAAGCACATATAACTTACAAGTAAATGTTTTGGTTATAGATGTTTCTTTTTAGTTCACGGTAATAAAATGCGCAAAGTGGAACCCTTTGAAAGTCGTAATTATTGTTTTAAATTTAACATTTGATGTGTCATATTATTTCCAAACGTTCGTATTAGTGTGGATTTCCTTCACTCTACTAGTCTGATGGGTTGGGAAGTCCTTCGTTTGCTCAGCATACACAAAACAGGCTTACTTGTGCGAGTCACCGATATTAGCATACTCACGGTATAGTTTACGCGAATCAAATATTTTGTCGGATCGCTTATGTGTGTGGCGACGCTGATGGGTGGTCGTGAAATGGCATTGTATCGATGCTGAAATAAGCACGTTCCGACCAAACGCGCTGTTGGACGACAATGCTTCGCTCTAGGGCAAAATTTATGTTTCGTGGACCGGGTGTGAATGTTGTTCCACTGAGGGTTAGCAATTGTAATCTTGCATTCGTGTTTCGTTGATACAGTAAGCGCGAATGCCTTAACAGCGGCCACCATCATCTCCCCAGATGGTCGGAAAATTGATTTAAACATAAATCACAAGTTTTGTCGTATGAGATTTTGTGGTGCGTTGGAGGAAGCAGTACGAGTTCGTATTTGATCGTTTTTTTTGTCTATTCGCCCTGCATGGTTGATCGGGAAGAGATTTATTTTCCCAATCGTTACTGTTTAGCGTGAAATGTAACGCACCAATGACCGTGTTATTTAGCAGACATTTTGATATCGATGTGTAGAAGTTTTTTTTCTTTCTTACGTTTGAAGCAAAATGTGCATGCTGCTTTATGTTGGAATTTCCTGCACCGTGAAGACCGTTCGTTTGCTTACGGAGTATTTCACGTTTCATTGACGTACGTATTGATAGATTTGCCTTCAAGGTACATAGCATGCAACATGTCGCGTGTTTTAACATATCTTGACATGTTTAGGAATCTTTTTGCACTATCCAAACATAACCAAATGGCCAACGAGACGCGTGATGTTATAATAAAGATGGTATTTGAATACTCAATCAATGTATACGACAATAATATTTTACACTACAATATTTTACACACTTGTAGGTCTGTTGAGAGCTCAGCGTTTTCATTATAATTAGCCTAGCAAATATTAATTATAAAACATATATATTTACTTAAATTTACCTAGTGTCTATTGAAACATTTGCCTAACCAAACTTCATACATACGGTAAATTGTCTGCAATTTCCCTGTACGCATTCACGCGTATGCGCTTGTCAACACGTTGGTAGAACATCCCTTTGAACGGAGACTTCTCAATGACAAGAACAGTACGCCAAAACGGTTAAATATACGGATTATGGTAAAAGCTTTAGACGCCACTTTGCACCTTCTGCAAAGCGTAGGTAGTTGTACAGTGATTGCATTATTGTGTAGATTCCGGTGAGACTACGTATAATCAACGGAGGAAGAATGTTGCTAAGAACGATGCATCTGCCGTAAATCAGGCATTTGCTCGAAGCGAAAATTGTAACGCAAACGCGCTCCCTTTAAGTGCGATGTCGTGTTTTGCATGTGAATTTCCGTGTTTCCGATTGCACTTGATTTGATGGTGGTGATATCGTCTCTGGGAAGTTCGCATCACATGTTTACACATTCAGCACATTAACGATTAGGAATAGATGCGTACTGACTTTAAAATATTGGCAAATATAGGAAAATACGTGACTCTCAATCATAAATGATTGTATAATTATTTTGCCTTTTATATGTTGCCTGAACAAGTGACAGAAAACACTTATATGCAAACTCAAATTAATTAGTCTCGCTTTAATTGAATAGTTCAGTAAATTGCCTTTCACGCTGGACGGAATCGAACGATCTTTATTATATTATTTTAGACTATTTGCCGTTGATCGTTTTCAGGGAAGTAATATTTCATCTATGTGTAACCTGCAGTCATGCCTCTATTCCTAGACATAGAGTAAAGGTGAAAGTGTGAGTGTGGGCAGGTATCGATAAAGCACTGATAAGAGGCAAGTGTAGCTTTCCGTTGTGCCCTTATACGCTTTCTAGTACAGTTCACAAACGCAGTATCGCAACAGAAAATTAAATCATCAGACTTGCGGAAATGTCTGTGACGAGGCAATCTCGTCGAAAGCATGAAATCGAGATGATGTGCCTTAAAACTGCGGCCTGTGTCGGTCGGGGTAGCAAGGGCGAACGGGGGGAACGGGACAAGTTAAACCCGATAATCGTTTAATGAAATGAAGCGAGCGCGTAATCATAAAAAATTGAATTGATTTCTCGCTGCATTGATTATTCACAACAACCGTGTTTGTTGTTGCATCCTTGACGTTTCCGTTCATTTGTTATGGGGGAGTGTTCGATGAAGGATAATGAATGGAAAAAAGGGCACAAAACATTTCGCTGGCGGGGGTCGAGTGGATTGAAAAGATGCATATTTACCATTGATTATTCAGGAAGACAAGGTTGCAGAATGAAATGGAAAGCAACAGAATGATTTTAATGATGAATGAGCGGTACGAATTGGATACATAATCGTTGCATTTACTTTGGGCTGAAATCTGTAGTAATATTGTTCTTCGTGGTGACAATAAATACTTGTCATTTTATGAACAGTTATTCGCGTTTGCATGTGGGTATTTCATTACGCGGAATTAGTAAGCCTACAGCTCGTGGCCGTAATGTGGATTTTTTCTTATTTATTCCAGTGTTATAACTATCACATTAATTGTTATTCTCTTCCTTTAATGTATTTTGCAATTCAAATATTTCAAGAAACAACAGAATGATTCAAGAAACAATTAAACATCACATCTACTCTGCAACAATTTCATGTACGAATGAATGCAGGATAAACGAATTAATAACATTTTCTTCTATTATTGTTTATTTTTGCAGCAAAGTCCATCCGATATGGACATGCACATCGCGAAGCGACTTGGTAACTTCGAGGTAGTCAAGAAACACATCCTGGAACCGTCCACATCGCATCATGTTATCGGAATTGCCCCAACCCCTTCAACGCCATTGCGTTCGTCGAGCGCGATGCCCAGCCTGGTCGCCGGCAGCCACCATCGGTCGCTTCCACCAAAAGCCAATAGCAATAGTAGTAGTACCATTAGCAATAGTAATGTCAACTTCGTCAAACCGGCCGACAATCGCTCCGTTTACAATGGACGGCCATCGGGATCGAGCGCAGGATGGAACAATCTACCGGGCCATTATTCGTCCTCTTCTTCATCCTCAGCGGGGTCGTTTAACAAACACGAGGTAAGGCCATATTTTCATTCAATTGTAAAATGAGACTTCAATTTGTAAAAGTTTGCATATGCAGATATTTATCTTTTACTTATCTAAAAAAAGATTTGTATTGTTTATCAATCTAAATTAAAAACTATTCAAATACATAATGTTGGAATATAATATTGTTGTATATTAATTTATCATTATATGAATGAGAAGTACAACTTCACAATCTTACCTGCAATCAAAATTGAGAGTCAAGCAATTATCTTTCTCTTACTCCTTGTCTTTCATTATTTTTTTTTTCAAATTAACCGCTTTCAAATAAATGCTAATAATAAACTGTATCTTTTATTGCAGGCGCACAACTTCTCATCGAAAGGACCGCCTTCATCCGTTCCACCTTCACTGATGAACGGCCGAACCTCGTCAGCGGGAGGAAGTATCGGCAGCAGCAGTGGTGGAACCGGTGGTCCATCCTTTGGCAGTGATAAGTTACCCTCGCAAATGCCCAACGGTCGACTGTCCCAGGTTGCAAACTCAAAAATGCCTAGAGTAGTTAGTTTTCCTTTTTTATGTTTTTTTTTTTAATGTTCACCTACACGAATCCATTTGCACGCACGCACCACAGGAAGTTTGTTGTATACATGGCTGAACGTTAGTTACCACTTAGTAATTAAATTTAATGTAGTTAAAAGATATAATTGTTTATGTTTTTAACATGGATCGATCTGTAACGTACATAGTTATATTAAGATCTTTACTTATTTTTTGTTTGTTGTTCAATCTTTTACTCTATTTATTGTGTTTATTTACTGTGTGTTGTTTTTAAGTTTCCTTAGTATTGCAACACTGTTTATTGTGTTGTTTATCAGTTTCATGTATTTAAACAAAATGTCTAGTGCATCGAATTGTAGAATAGATAGTGTTGATCAACTCATATTTCGTAGCATCTCTCTGTAACAACCAAGCATGTTGTAATTTGTCTTTTTTTTTTGCACACTTTCATTCTCCCAGGACGCTAAAGAGTGTTCTATATTTAAAAAAAATGCTAATCAGTTTTTACGTTTTTTTTATTTCTTCTTGCCTTCTTTTCACGATAATATCGTCAATTTTGATCGTTCGCCTGCTTAATTATTTATCTTCGCGACTCATACTGGTGCCAAACATCTTAATACATCCGACACAAAACACACCAATACACGTACTCACAAACACGCGACACAATGCAATTGCCATGACACGAAAAACAGAACTCAAGTGATATTTCAACTCCGCTCAAACAGGGCAGCAACGTGGAGAAGATATTGAACGAGATGAAGATCAATGTCATGACGCCGCTGACGGAAATCGGGGCCACACCGCGCAAAGAGTTGGAATCGAAGTTTAACTTCAACAACCCGAGCGCAAACCCGAGGCACGTTTACGCCACCCTGCCTTCAATGTTGGGGCCGCTGAAACCTTTGGCTGGAGGTGCGGGTGGTACCACGAAATCGTCCCGTAAGTATAACGGTGTGCGAATGTTTCACCTTTGCTTTTGCCGCGGGGGAACGACGGACACACTAGCCTGGCAGCTAGGCGTTTGTGTTGCATGGCGAAAGATGAGTCTGACCCACGTGCCGGGTAGTTATCGCGTAGTAATTGAGTTTATGGTTGGTTGGGTGCGTTAGCGCTTGTTATACTGTTCTCTAGAGGCAGCAGTAAATGTGCTTTTGTGTTGTTGTTTTCCCCCTTCTTTTAATTCGAATAGGTTGCATTCATCGGGAAAGTTAGATATGCGTTTATGTAGTAATGATTGAGTATGGAATTTCACATTAATCTGCAGAAAAATAGTGATTTTACAAATGCGCTTTTGTTGAAGATCATATTAAAGAAATTAACAAATCTGTGCAAAAACTGTTCAAAGATCTATCTATCTATCCATTTGATCTGAAATAGGAAAACATCAACATATTTTTTTTTTATAAATGCACATTGAAATAACCCAAATACCCAAAGTCTCGTAAACGGACTGAGGCATCATTGTTGCTGTTGTCTCTCATTACCATGTGGTTAACTGAACAAACTATTCATGGACTGGTTGGAACCGGCTGAAATATTTCTACTAGCTACTGTCCTAACGATTCTTTACCGATGCCATACAAACGCCCATTTAGTAGCGAGCTAGTTTCTTCGGGGAGCTTTGTCAAGCTCTGTCGTAGTGTTGTCCGTCCTTAATCGTTGAATTATTGATTACAAATTTTTAATCGATATTTCTGTTCCTTACTATTCTATCCTTCCCTACCCGCTGTGCTTGATTCGTGTGTCTTCCGACGAATCTTACCATTGCGCCATACCGACAATGGTGTCAATGTGTGTCACGACACTGGATTATCCTGGCTGTCTTTGCAACTGTGTGCTGCTGACCCGATGATGGATTGATTGGTGCGCCTGTCATGTTGTGCCTCTTCCTTACCAACATGACCGTTGGTGGCGTTGTTCATATTTGCTGTTTCATTGATCATTGGCCTGGGTACAGTGTCTGGATTGGCGATGCTTCATCCACTTAGGTAAGTGTTCTCACCAATTTCTACAATATATTATATGTGTTTAGGTAAAGATAGTTATTTCATAATGTTTTTGTTAACATATTTTATAGCTCAAATATAGAGGACGATAATCCAAACAATGGCTCGGATAGCGACGACGGTGCAGACGGAGAGTCGAAGAAACGCAATTCTAGTGATACCTCATCGAATGAAAGCGCAGACGAATCATCGAGCGAGGACTCTAACATTGGCAATAAATTGGGAGGAACCGTTCCCGTGGCCGGCGGTCCAATGGCTGGAGGTATGAATGGAAATGGTGTCAGCGGAGCAGCAGGAGAAGGAGCGACTGGAGCGGCTGGAACAGGAAATGGAAATGGCAATAGCAGTCCCGTGCGGAGGCCAAGCGATTGGTCACTGCTGAATTTCCTAAAGCAGCCTACCAGCAATAGTCAACAAGTGCCAACAAACGAAAGTGCTCCCCATGTCGGTGGTGGTGCTGTTGGGGATCGCACTAGTGCCCATCACCATCATCAACACCATCACCAAAACTTACACCACACACATGAAGAAAACTCCGTATCATCTCCATTGCGACAGCAGAGATTAGGCGGTTTAAATGAAGTCGTACAAGGATTCATCGCATCCCCTATTGCGGACGGACGCTCTGCGACGGTTGCACCTGTAAAAAATGAACCCCTGGCGCCGTTGGACGATGACCACCTATCAAACGCGAGCAGTAACGCGAGCAATAGCGAGCTGCCTGCTGGCCAGGGTGTGTCTTTGTCCTCCGGTATCAATGCAGGATCCTCATCGTCATCGTACGTAAAGCAGGAACCGTATCCCAGCGAAAACAGTGCCTCGCCACCCGGAATCAAGAGTGAGCAAAAGGATGACGGTGCCGATCGGTTATCGTTGTCTAGTCCTGCGAAAAGTCCGGAGCTGCAACATCACGTCGGTAACTATAGCCTCCACCATCGCCAACAGCAGCACCTGTTTACCGACAGTGTCGAACAGGTTGATGTGATATGTGCCCTACAGGAAGCCAAAGAGTTTAGCCTGATCAAACCCATCTCGAGCATGTCAGATTCCGATTCGGACGATGCAGAGATACCCTCAATGGTCGGAGGCGACCTTGAGCAACAGCACCGTGTAAATCTCCACCACGTTAACACCCATTTGTCCCATCAACCGGATGGGGAAAACAGCACCGTGTAAATCTCCACCACGTTAACACCCATTTGTCCCATCAACCGGATGGGGAACCGGTGGCGGCGGGAAATGGTGTAGTGTTAGCATCAGCGACAGCTAACGCTGTCAAAAAGAAGAAGTGGAAACGGAAGCTTATTGCTGGAACCGGCAATGAGCGTGAAACTCGCGATAGTTCAACAAGCAGTAGCGAAGACGAACGATACGGTGCAGCGCGAAGAAGTCGATCACAGTCCTTTGAGAAGGAAAAAACGCATCTGAAACCGCGGGGTCGAGTGCGTAAAGGACACAGTGGCAATACTCACGGTAGTGGTGGTGGTGGAGGTGGTGGTACTACAAGTGCCGCATCAAGTGCTCGTTATTCAGATGCAGACTCTATAACGAGTGGAGGAGGACACCGGTCAAGCAAAACGTCCTCCCATGGGTCAACACCTACTAAAAAAGGTAGCGCCTCGTCAGCTATAAATTCGCTACCGAACGCTCACGGTGATACTGGAGCTACGGGTATTATGAGCCCTCCGATTAGCATTCCGTCAGTTGATGGAATCGTCCTGTCGAAAAAGGCAAACTCCCGCAAGCCACGCTCGTCAAAGATTCTCAGCAGCGAAACAGTGCTTTCCACCGAGAGTAGCTCCTCTTCGTCGGGTTCGTCTGCGGAGGAGGACGGAGTAGCATCGTCAGGAGAGTCTGCGGATTCAAATTCTGGCCATGAACGATCTACACCCGCACCAGCTGATCCCGTTGTGCCGGTGACGAAGACGAAGAAGCATAAATCGAAGAAGAAGCTGGACAAAATGGCACCGGCTGAAGTTTTGACGAGCAACATATCAGCGGGCAAGGGAAATGGATCGATCACCAACGTTGTTTCTATGAAAAATGGACCCATCAATGGAAGCGGCAGTAGTCGGAGTAACAATAACTATCATCTGCACAATCTTTCATCCGACAGCAATGACGAGTAAGTTTGATATTGACAATGAAACATGTATCAATGATACAATCCTTCAGTGCTTCAGTGCTGTATGGCTGCAAGCAGTGAAATAGATTAAATTCATACCTTATTTGTTTATTTATTTATTTATTTGATTGAGTATTACGGCCCGGCCGTAAAATTCATACCTGGTGCAAAGATTTTGTTGGTGTGCTGCAGTAGGATAACATTGAAAAATCTTTATACATATCTGTTCTCTTTTATTGCTATTCCAGGAGGCCTTCTTTAATAACATCGCCCTTCCAAGGCAGCGGTGGAAGGTTAGGAGATGTTGCAACTAGTGGAAACCTTCCCAAAAAACCACATAAATTATCAATCAGTCAGACATCAGTCGATGAGGAAGAATCCCGTGTGCTCAACTCCAACGGAAACAAGACTGTCGACGACGACGATGACGACGACGATGATGATGATGACGATCGCTCTGATTCTCACAGCGATAGTGATAGCGATACTCCAACCAAAAAAGAAAAGGTACTTACTCTCGCATCACGTTAACTTTATGATCACAGATTAATTAACTTTTTTTTATTCATGTTGCATTCTATTTCCCATCTTCAGAAA
Organism: Anopheles melas; assembly: GCA_000473525.2. Taxonomy (NCBI): domain Eukaryota; kingdom Metazoa; phylum Arthropoda; class Insecta; order Diptera; family Culicidae; genus Anopheles; species Anopheles melas. The sequence continues at coordinate 10,830 of KI919715.1, read as the reverse complement.
CAAAATAAAAATAAGAAAGCGGCTCTCTTTGCTCGGGTGTTTATCAACACAGCTGCTGCCAGTGGAGGCAAGGGAAAGGGCGGCAAAGGAAAGGGTGGAAAAGGCAAGGGTCAAGTTTACATTGACCACGTTGATGAGCTGAATCTGGCGAAAAGCAATGGAGCTTCGACGACACCAAACGCTAACAATCAAGCTGGAACAGCAGCTACCGAGATGCGGCGATCGGCACATCAGCACCTCACCGTACCAGGACTGGTGGAAACTTCTCCCAGGCCACCTTCTGCCACAGGAGAGAGTCGACCCAGCGGTCAGGGAACGGCAGGGTTAGCGGCGGCCGTCTCTCCTACACTGGACAAGATGCTCTATTCACATACCAGTGGTGCCTTAAGCAACAACAATGTTTCGCTCGTTTGTCGTATCGATCTAAGTCGTTTGTTAAAAATTCCACCGCCACCACCACAGAACCGGCCCCAGTCTGGACTGCGGTCACACGATAACTACAACGCACACCGCAGTGCCTCTTCCGCGCGACAGAAGAGCAAAAGCCCGTACGATCAGCTGCACGGTAAGCGGCGGCGAAGTTCGGTGGGCCAGCAAGACCACCACGATCGCAGTGGCAGCTCAGTGCACAGTTCCTCCTCGACACCCAGGCTACTGGATGATCGTTTGTCGTATGGTGGAAGCGTTCCCAATCGACTACTGGTGGGTGAATCATCGCCAGTGCTAGAAAATGGAACTATTGGATCCTCCGAGCGACACAGAAGCAATTCCATCAACAGTGACCACAGTGGTGCCGCCCAGAAGGCGCGAGATTATCGCGCAGTACTGGATGCTTCTTACGGAAATAATTCACCTTCGTTGCATCATCGGCATCATCCTCAAACCACCTACACTAACCATCATCAACATCTTGCCAGTCAATCCGACGCTGGGCCAAAAGGCGTCGAAAGTGACAAATACGACGAAAAATTGTTGACAAAATCCGAAAAACTAGGCTACGACGAACAGCGTTTGAAGGAGGACAAGACAACTTCCTTACTTTACGGCAGCAACCGTGGCAGCGGTGGTGGAAAATACTCCAACTATGGGGGAGTGATAAAGCAGGAGAGCAGTACGCCAGCAGCTCAATCATTGATTAAACTGGAGTACAATAGGGACGATTTGTTGACGGATAACAAGCTGGGAAAGCCGACCATGGGACCTACGTTGACAAATGGTACAACAGGCGATGGAGATACGGGAGGCAGTGGACGAATGCGGAAGCGATCTGTCAGCTCGGGGAGTAACAATACGTACAAGGAGAAGCGCCGGAAAAAGGATAAAACATCCGCCAACTTACAGGTGATCGTCTTGTGCATAACGCTTATTTGAAGGAATCGTTGTTATTTATGTTTTTTTTTCTTCCGTCCGTTACCCCATTTCCAGACTGATCAACTTGACCAACTACCACCAACCAATCACGATCGGTTAGATGAAAGCTCATCGGGAGCAAGCTCAGGTCGTACAGCGATAGCGATTGAGAGAAACGGACAACAGCATCACAGCAGCACCAATGTTCAAGGGCAACAGCAGCAACAACATCTGACGGTCGGTGCTAATGGGTTTGATTCGGGCATTGCGCCCGTAACAGGCGGTGATATTGGACCACCAGCAGAGGTCCCGGTGCAAATCAAAAAGGTGTATGTGTCGTACTTCGAACGCAACGAGGAAGTACCGGAAATACGGGACCAAAGCCGATTTCTCTCGGAAGCAAAGCGGTTGAAGCACGCGGCCGATCGAGAGGGAGACCATTTAGCACAAGCAATGCTGTACCTGGAAGCCGTGCTGTTTTTCCTGCTCACTGGCGACACGATGGAGCGAGATCCGATTACCGAGAAAGCTGCCTTTACGATGTACAAAGATACGCTTTGTTTGATTAAGTGAGTGTGACAGAATGTAGGATGACGGGTCGTTGTTCGTCCTTACTGACCGTTTCTATCGCATGAACATCCTGAATGAATTGTAAATGCAGGACGAAAACTAATCTTATTATTTTTTTTGTCCTCTTTAGGTTCATTTCGTCTAAATTTCGTAGTCAACTGCAAAATCAAACGATGCAGGGTAATATCCACACAAAGGTGGCGATTCTCAGGTAAGAAAAAGTATGCATATTAGGTGAATGGAATTTAACTGATCATACTGCTATTGCGATTTTTTCTTCTTAGTTTGCGTTGTCAATCGTTGATCTATCTCAAGTTATACAAGATGCGCCGAATGGACATGAAAGAAACGGGCAAGACAATCGGCGAATTTAATCACAAAACCAGCACAGTACCGGCGGAGCTAGCTAATGGTAACACTCCGTCTCCACTGTCGCCCACGTCGGTTGGTTCGCAGGTATGTCTAAGTATAATTGCAATTTAGTGTTTTAAGTAATAAAAGCCGAATCCTACTAGAAAAATAAGAAAAAAAAAATGAATTCACGGGTATGCAATATTTGTTTCGTTATTGCAGAGCTCTGGTTACAGTTCTGGACAAAACAACCACGCTGGATCAATGCCGCCGATGAATTCTTCTCCTGCTCAATGCATTATAATGCCAATAAATGTAAGTTCGAATGGCAGCAATAAATATACAGCATGGTAGTGACGGTACTTTTCACTGCATTTGAATTATTTTAGGTCCATGCAGCGTATCAAAAGCAAACTACGTTGTTTACTCATCTTTCCACTTGTCTCGATCTTTGGGAGCAAGCGGATAGCTTAGTGTCACGCGGGAACCATGTCGGTAAGTGAGGCTGATGGGAATAGGCCGTAGAGATGTTGCGTTTGCTAATGATGCTTTGGTTTTAGAATTTTTCATCGAACTAGATCACGAAAACGGGCCCATGACGCTGCACAGTTCCCTGTACAATGTCGTAAAGTACGTACAAGCTGGCATTCAGAAGCTTCGGCGCATGTAACATTGGGTCATGCTGGTAGAACCGGTGCAGAAGCAGCTAGAACCGTTCTAGCCAGTTAGAGAACTTTCTTATTATGACAATAATGACCAACGACGAGCAGACGGAAAGGGTGAAGAATATGGAAGGCCGTACGAGACGGACGCAAAAGCCTCTGCTTGAACAAATATCTTTTCACACTCTTAAGTCTGTCCACAGCATCGCTTTCTGTCAATATAACATGACAGATATATTGGACCAGTACCGATCTGTGTATTACCACGCGAACTACATAGTATCCAAAAGCAATCCATATGGCGCAAATCACAACTTCCACAATTTCCAGAGCTATGTTGTCAATCGTGTTTGTTGCGTTACATGATGCTCAAAGTGACGTTACGAACTTAAATTCAACTACATGTCATACCATGGAGCGTTTCTTCAGTCATGTGAACGATTGCAATGTACCAATCAAATGGTTAAAATGAGAACATAAATTGGCCGAACACTAGAATCCAGCCGAATGCTGGTGGGAATGGCAAAATCAGCATACGAAAACAATCAACAACAGCAGCAGCAGCAGCAACACCAGCTTCGTGATCTTTGGTGAACCAAAATGGCTCAACTGTACGCTTTTGTTATTTTCACAGCCGTAGAGGCAACTAAGTAATCGTATTTGTTATACATGGACCACACTAGAGAGGGAGAAAGAGAAAGAGAGGACGGTATAATAGAATAATTTATATGTTGGTTTGCTTTGTCGTTAAACATACGCAGAATGATGAATTAAGTTATAGAGATCAACTGCAACACTGTGTAAAATTATCAAGCTAAGAGATGATAAATGGTAAATAGTTTTATTTTGTTGTGGATTATCGTTTTGAAAAGGTGTCTGCCATTTTTTTTACAAACTTTAGTCGTTTTACTGCGATAGGCCAATTGCAGGATCTTACCACATTTTTCATAAAACCATCAGCTAAAGAGCGCTGAATTAGACTGTGCTTCATAGCGGACTGATAAGAGAAGCATATTTTTTGTCTCTTAAGGTCGCGTATTTCGTGCTTAAATTTGTCTGAGGCGTTTGAATCGTTAATCGTTCTTAGTAAGAGATGCATTGTTTTGGTCGGGCAAAGCCAGACGCGAACAGTGTAGGGAACAGTTTACTCTCATCGATATCAGCAACCATTTCCTATTCTTCTTAAGGAATAACTAAAGACACTACTATTGAACCATCGATGATCCCGTTCCTAGCAATTGTAAAACATGTAATTGTAGCATGGGCCAAGGCTGCGCGGAGGCAACGAAAACGCATAATTTTCTTTTATAGACACGGTAAAAACAAGTATCCACACAAACAGCTACATTTAGTCAAGGGGTACATAACATGGTGGAACATTATGAATAAGGCTATTTTATATGTTGTTTATAGAGTTTTTAATTATTTACATGCTTAATGCTCACGTAATAGAAGGATCACACACACACACACACACGAAAGACTTATCAAAGAGACATATAAATGGCAAGACTTTTAGTAAAACACAGAAAGAGAGCGCTTGAAGTTTGTTACGAAACTTAGGAGAAGCAACAACAAGAAAGGAGTTTAAATATGAATAGGAACCGAGAAAAGGATACACAAAAGTAATGCAACAGTAGTTTAATTTATTAAATGAAAATACTGTGCAGCAATAGTAACAGCTCTAAAGCGAGGGACAATGATCCGTCTACATGAAAGATAAGTTAGAAAATTTTTAGTCAAAACCATACTCTACCGCTAGTTTCGCCATACACTTGTTTTATCTACCTTGTTCTACACACGTAGTCGAGAAAAAAGTTGGGTTTGGTAAGTCGTTAACAAAAGTTTGCTAGCAATACTAGTTAAATAACGTCACGGAATGTGGAGTGTGACAACAGGTGGTGCCGCAAAGAACAGCAATGCTTTTTTTCTTCTCAAGTCTAAACGTCACAATTATATTATCAAATACAATTATGTTTTATATGCTTCTCTTTAAACTGAAAGTGTACAACACTTTGCTACCGTTAATTAATACACTCTCACTTTCGTACAATTCTTCACGACATTTTCATTGTTTGGCAGTTGTTTCTGTGGAGCAGTAACAAAGGGAATAAGGTTTTCTCGTACATGTGGAGATTAAGTCAATCGAAATATGTAACATTTGATTCTCAACACCAGAAGTGTTGCTGGAACCGTTAGCATTGTCAAGGAAAGTCTGCATGAACCTGCTGGATGGATGGATAATAAACTTATTTGATTCTTTTGTGCGACTACAGCAACCAATAGCTAAACAGTTGATAGCTATTATTAGGCATACAATCAACTCCAAAGATGATAGCAAAGGTAACTTGAAATAGCTCAATAAACCTACATTCAGATGTCCTACCTAATTATTCTTTGCAATGAGGAGTGTTGCGACGGGATTATAGTTCACGTTTGGGAACGAATCTACAATTTGTTCTTGCAGCAAGAGATCTTTACAAATACCGTAAGCTACCATTTGGCATTCGAACCAGCCCTATTTATTGTTACAGATTGCCTTTTTTAAATGTAAAAGCCCTTTTTATTGCATGGCAACAACGCCAGACAAGCGTTATTGAAAGGTGTTTCTGACGAAGCGGATTAACTATTTCTTTTACCATGTTATCACATTCAAAATTGTGCATGCGTTTTTAACGAGAATCAAATGGTGTCACATCAATAGTACTCCTCTACTTCGGTTCTTACCCTAGATGAATGAGTGTAATTGGTCATGATTAAATTGAGAGGGTTCATAGAGATTATTTGCTGCATCTAATGGAAACGTATACTAAACCGGGTAGTACATTTCACTTTGGTGTTTTACTAAACCCCTAATTTAGTTGCGATTCAATGTGGTATCAATCGTCCCGCAATTCATAACCTGATCCTGCAATTAACATTCACACAATTGTAAGTTTTGCCTGCTTTTGTATGTGCCACAATAAAAGAAATCTCGTGTAATAGGAAAGTGGAAGGAACCAGCAAGAATTCATGCAATTCATTTGACTTACTATTGGTAAAGAGATGTCCTCTAGAGGAGATAGAATGAGAATGTATTGTGGGTAGGCAGAAGTGTGAGAAACCACACAACAACAACAACCAAAAGAAACACCTATATTCACAAAGTGCAACTCAACTCAAAGCAAAAGCAACAACTATTGATAATTTAAGCGAATGGTAAACGAACTGGTAACAGGAAAGCTGCGGGCGACTTTGCACCAAACTCTTCACAAAGAGCAACAAACTGAAAGCATTACTAAACTAAAAGACTATAATATTGTACGAAACCACAACACACGAACCACTTAAACCCGATCACGAAGAGCAATGGTAATTAGGGCCGGAAGATGATCGAGAAGATGATTTCACATTTGATGCGCATTACTTTTAAAAAGGTGCGTAAGACAAGGGTGTGGAGCGAGTGCAAAACTAACTAATACACCACAAATGTAACAGCATTAAAGTTGAGGAAACGGATATGTGGAAAGTGCAACAAAACTATAGATGAAATGGTCGTGACAGAATACAAGCATCTATACATAGAACAGCCGGTATGAATCAAAGTCCGATTTAACGGTAAATGAACCGGTCGACTCAACAAGCAACATAAAGTTAAATGAAACCGAAGCTTAAAGTGTATTGTGAGATATTATATTAATACTATACATCTATATATATATATATACATACGTACACATCGATATATATATATATATATATAAAGCTATATATTGTATACAGAGTAGAGTTGATCATGCTGTGGGAGACACAATTGAAATTTAGAGATATAAGACATCATAGGGAATCAACGAGGTATAAAGAAGAAAGAAAATAAATAGGAAACGCAGGGGGGAAATTGAAGAACAAAACTTAACAGATGTATCGGAAAGAAGAGATTAGAGAAAACATCTGCATTTTAAAGCAGCTGACGCAATCGGGGCAGAAACTAAAGCAACACACATACGGATCACGAACGAATAGATTGAAGAGAAGTACAGCTCGATTTTAAGCAAACGAAGGAACAGCACATAAAGCAACAACAATTGACTTAGAGTTACTATGTAAAATAAACACACAAACACACAACCTAGCAGCAATGAAACGAAACGTGTAGCAAACGTGTAGTAAGTTAAACTATATTAATAAGGAAACTCAACAAGAAGCAAGCAAGACAAACAAACAACTAATGGAACACAACAGCCTCTCAACAGTGGGCGGCAACATCTTGGTGTTACACAATAAGTAAAAAAACTCCTTATTTTTTGTTTCATTTGGAGTATTATTATTATTATTATTATTATTATTATTATTATTATTATTATTATTATTGCAAATGCTGTGCAATGCAATGCAAAAAAAAACGATAAACTAATGAAAAGGGACGAAGCGGGGGTGGGGAGTTTATTTATGGTGATAGACAGAAGGCACACAAAGGATGATGTGGCCAAAAAATGAAGGGAAGAGAATCGCGCTTGCAGGTTGCCCTTTGGGATTAACGGCCGCAGGACTGTATAAAAAAAACTGAAACAGAAACACAAATTCGTAACAGAGTAGAATTGTAAATAAATTCTATATACACAGTACTAGTATATACCATTAACATTGCTATTATTATTAATATTATTATTAAATTAAAAATGATTGAAGTTATGTAGAACTTTTAGAATAAAAAATCAGAAAAATGATCAATAACTGAAAGTAGGCGTGTTGAGCAAATTGCATTAATTTCGTCCGTTTTTGAAGCACAAGCAATCAATACCGGTAAGTATTGCATCTATTTTATCGATACTAGTACACAGTGATGGCTAAAGGATCGAAGAATGAAACTAAAACTAAAAAATATGCATAATGTTTCTTAGAGTTGACGATTTTATGAACATAATTATAACATTATTACAACCATTTTAAATTAATGGTTGCGTTAGTGTCAAATTGCACATTGTTGCGAATTAAAATTATTTGAAAAACGGTCTTTTCAAGCAAATTTAAAAAGAGAACCTTACAACAGTCACCGACAGTATCACCGACAGGACGGGGCAAAAATAACAATGTTTTGTTCTACGGGCAACCGATAGCTGTCAAAACAAAGTGGAATAAAATACGAAAGAGGTTAGAAAGGTGCATGTTGTTCATCGACTTGCTTCCAGCTGGGTTTGGTTTGGTTGATGTTTTGTTACCGTTCTAATTCCCTGTTTGTGCGCTTTGTCTATGATTGAGGTACGTATACAGAAATATCAATCTTTGAAATGGAATAATATTCCATACTGCCGCCGTTTGCCAATCCGTACTGCACTTGGTTGTTGACAGTGAAGTTTTTCCCCATCGCCCGCGTTCCATTGGTGGTGTTGGTCTGGTGCGTAAGAAATTGTAAATATATGTATTGATGTAAGTGTGTGTGTGTGTGGGTGGGTGCGCGCATCAATTCGTTCAATGATTTAAATCTTTGCAATAAATGCACAAATGCGCGTTTTATGAAACTGTTATAAATACAGCGATATACAGCGTTTAAAAAATTGTTTTACCAGTGTTTTAAATGCATTTTCTTTCGTACGTATTTCAATTGTGGCTCAAATAATCGCAAACAAACATCGGACACAACGGCTAGTTTAAATCGACAGCTTCAAATTTGAATTGATAAAATAATATAAAAAAAGATACGTGTCCTTTAAAACATTGATTAGTTGTGATTACAGTGGAGCGCCGCTTATCCGGGTACCAAAAGGTACCCGCTTATCCGGCTGTCCGTTTCTCCGTGCTGTTGAGAAATGACAGTTCAATACAAAGGTGAAATTGTGTGCTGAAGGGGATGTTTGAAAAAAAAAAAACTGTTATAAGAGCACATTGTCAGAACAAAACCGCTATAATTCGTGGCACATTTTATATACAGTGGAGCGCCGTTTATCCGGGCTTCTCATAACTTGACCTCGCCCGGATAAGCGAATAATACGGATAATGAGTCAAATGATATATTTTATCACCAATACCTGGTTATGTTGTGGTTATGTTTTGGAAATTTTTCTTATTTTTTGATAAAAATAACACAGTTTTTATTAACTTCATGTTTTTCCAAAG
>KI919714.1:20640-36784 GCA_000473525.2 Anopheles melas | reverse complement strand
GTTTGCTCTTCCAAGACAACAGGCAACACCATTTTCCGAGCCGTTTAGTTATCAGACAAAAACTAGCTAATATAAAGTTCATTTAAATTTTCTCAAATCTATCATTTTCCGCAAATGACACAGACTTTAAAAATGTTTTTTTTTTCAATTTTATTGTTTATTTTATAATTTTCTTTTTAAATTACAAGCACAATAACACAGAAACGATTCATGGTGGAACAAACGATTCATTTCCCGGTGACGGGTGCGTGCCAATAGGAAACGAATCGGACCCGTGGATGCAGCGGGTGCGCTAGGTCAGAGTCGCTATCAAAGAGTTCGTGTTGACCCGAATGATTGGTGTAGCGAGTTTAGGCGGGTCTTGCACCTACTTTAATCCGACCCAACCCGAACAGAGCCGATTGCATACGATTCTATCTTCAGCATTAACATGAGAGTGACAGAGCTTATACCCCGAACGTACCCGAAAGGTATGCATGCGTGGCTCGGTAAAGGTCGGGTGGGCGCCAGAACGCTAAGGCACAGACTTTTTCATGATTTTGTATGACTTCGGCTGTTTTGGACCACACGTGTGGATGCAGACGTTGTCGGAATCGTTTCTTGCACCTAACAGGATAATCCGAACGACATGACGGGTCAAGCCGCACATCACCGGTATGAACCACACACTTGCTGACGGCGAACCGGACACCCCGAAGATGGTGATGCCAATTGGCTGTACATCACGTCGCTCTCAAGCACCTTCTTGACAAGGCATGTGTCCGGAGGTCTCACAGCATGCTTTCTGTTCGAGCGGAGTTATCAAAAGCGTTGGACTGCGTGCGCAGGGCGCATCCTCCGGATCAATACTAACAATTTTGTTCCAGAATGGTTTGCCGAACGAAACATAAAATATGCTTGAAGCATAGTGTATGCTTTCGGAGACCATTAGCTGGAGAGCGGACACATGCGTTGGCAAAAGGGTGATTAAATACGACATGCCTTACGGCACTATCGGCAGAATCGCCAGCGAGCTGGAGGGCTGGAACAGGTTGAGCTGCGTCTGTTGTAAATCGGACGAAGACGGATAGGAAGCAGGCCTAGGTCAGAGCGCCATGGAGAATAGATGGTATCGTCCCCTTTCCTACGTGCTCAACCGTGAACAGTTCACCTAAAACGATGAGGCAAACATGTAAACAAACAAGTACACACATCTATATAACACTTTACACTTCATAGCCCGAAGGCTTCCTGTACTTACGGAACATATTGGCGCGTATACTACGGTTCTTCATTGAATTATACTATCGATGTATTCAATTGTCCATCGATATGCATTCAGGTGCATGAGGGCGTGAACTTGTAGCAAAATGATGATCTGCAAGATGACAAATACCACGCCTTGTTAATGTAATGCTGAAGATCACGCATTTCGTAATAAACTTACCAGTTGCCGGATGTTTTATCTGGTTTCATTCAGGTCTTTCCTTCGCGCTGATTGTTGCGTGTGCCTGTTTGAATTGAGGTCCTACGCGATACGTACTTTGTTACGGCCTTTACCCATCAATTTAATTACATTCTGAACTGTAATCGATTCCGATGCTAATAGTTGAACAAAATTGCGCACATTAAATTTACTCAACTACCCAGTTTGTTTACGTTTTTTTCACGCGTCCATATGCGCGAAAGAGATGGCATGTCACTACGAGCGAGAGCCTACACATTTCGATACGTGATGCGCGTAAATTGTCACCAACACAACGAAAGGCGTATGGACAAAGGTGGTGGAAGCGTTAGATGTGAAGTGTAACGGGGGGAAGAGGGCGGCACACAAGTTCACTCTGAAACGAGCACTGTCGACAAGTAAAGGAAGGGTAGAGTAAATGAGCGAGATGCAGCGATATTCGAACGTCAAAAACTCTCGCTATGTTGTACGGGAGCGGCTTTCGGGACGCAACTGCAACTGAGTTGGAATTCCTGCGGAACAGATACAAACACAGCCCACACGAACGAAGCTCGCTTGCTCGGGGTGAAACTGCTCAAAAACCGTACGACCAGCTAAGGATCAGGTGAAAAAGGATTTCCCGCAAGGTGGGACAGTGCGTGCCGGATCAATTATACATCCACTGCGCCGCTTTCCGCTGTCTTTCCACACAGCAGCAACCCCAGTGTGTTTTTGGTGCGGTGTTCAAATCAATCGATAGCTTCGCGAAAGAGGAGGCGCTGGTTTTCAATGCCGCACGATCGAACACAGTAGTAGGCTGTGTGAGAGAAGAAAAAACTATCTTCCTGCGTTGCGGTGGCCACTGGAATACCACCAGAGTGTGTACGTTTTTGCTCAAATTACAAACGAAATTAGCAGTATTGCAACAAGTGCTCGTACAATCGCTCGCTGTGCGAAGTTGTGATTTATTGTTTGTGACCTTGTCCATTCACGATAAGTGCTCCCGCGGGTCTCCGTTTGCAGCCGAGCGCTCCACCATCAACTGAATTGCGGTTGCGAATGATTATTAGCTAAATAAGTTCTATTTCAACCCTCCCGACAATTGTACGCTAACACCTAAAACCCAGCCGTTTGACGGACAGTCGAATCATCCCTGGCAGAAGCGACCGTAGCTTGTAGATTGAAGCTATTTATAAAACTGTAATAGTGAATTTTAACACCTCCCTTCTTGGAGCATTATTCCCGGGTTTAGAGCAGAGGAAAAGCTAGCTCCCCAGGACAGCCAGCTCGCACACCGGCACGGTTGCATCAAACTTTACCGGATTTGGAGAAACATAAAAGACGACCGGGGGTGCGCTGCAGATTTTGTGTTGAGTACGGTCATTTCCTAGCACTTCCGTTCATTTGTCATCGCGTATAAAAGCAAAACAAACACAGTTTATAAACATTTTACCCTTGCTTGTTCAACAGCTTTTTCCCCCGTTTTAATGAATGTTTCTGTCTCTTCTCTGTTTCATTTTCCACCCCCACAGGTTCACTTTGCCAACCTTAGCCCACCAGAGTCCCCAATGCTGGACAAACCAAGTACCACTTTTCAGCCAGAGTCCAGCGAAGGTAAGACTAGTGAGAAAGGATGGGGAAGGGGGCGGCGCACGAGGAGAGGGGAGTTGGGACCTAACATACTTGGTTAATAGCTTTTTTGGCTTCTGCTCAAAAAGGAAATTTATTGTGACACAAGGGCGGCCGGAGGGTGGCAACAAGGTGTAAAAGAAGAAGGTCCAGTTTGGCAGAAAATCGATTTTATTAATTTAAAATTCATCCTCAAAATTCGTCCCTATGGTGGTAACACAACGAGCGCGAACTCGCCTGCATGTCTCCGCGTGCATTATTTAAAGTTATTTAAAGGCTACAACTGTCCGGAATTATGTAATTGTAGAAAAAAAAAATTGTTAAATGTAATGCAATTTCAGTGTTTGCACATTGATTGAAAGTTATTCAAGGACTCTGGCTAGTACGACAATATGCCATTTTAATTGCATTAAAACTCAAAGTTATCATTGTTCCCGGGAGATATACCTACTTGCTTCAACAAGCTGTTCAAACGGCACTTTTGCGTCACGATTATGCTTCTATCGCTAGATGCTTCATCCGGTCGGCTTTATCTACAACCCTTCGCTCCGATACAGGTGCTGATTGTTATGTTATTGTGTTTCGATTGCAGGAGAAATGTTACGGATAAAGCCACAAAACACCATTACGTTCTCGCGATTGGGCAATGATCTGGTCGGTACGGTCGAAATCACCAATGTCGACACGAAAGATGTGTCATACAAGGTAAATGCTAATTTTAATTATCTCTGTCGCCCAATGAGCAGCAAATCATTGATTTTTGTTTTCTTCAAATTTTCATTGCAGGTGAAAACGACCGCACCGGAAAAGTTCCGTGTACGTCCCAGTACCGGCGTTCTGCCGCCGTCTGCAAGCGTGAACATCAACGTAATGCTACAGCAGGGCCAACAGATGCACACAATCAATAGAGAAAAGTTTCTGGTGATGTGTATCGGACTGACGGATGAAATTTCCACCAACCCGCAGGATTTAACCGAACTGTGGAAGGTGAGCGCCTCTAAATGGCAGGTGTATTGATGGCACTGTTTCTAAAAGATCCCTTTTCTGTGCCTCCGTTTTTAGAAAATCTCGGCTAAGAGCTCCTCGGTAGAGCAGCATCGTCTGAAGTGCGCACTGCCGGCGAACTGTGACGAGAGCGGTCTCGAATCGATGTTCGGTGGCGCCGGCAACGTGATCGCCGGGCCGGACCAGTACGGTGTGATGAGCGGCTCGTTCGGCGGCAGTAGCATGATGGGCATGGGTGCGGACAAGCAGATGTCGCTGCTGCAGCAAACGATTTCGCACCTGAACGAAACTACACATCGGCTGGAGGTGCAGGTGAAGCGGAATCATCGATTCCAGTGGATTACCTGCGTGCTGTTCGTGCTGCTCGCGTTAGCCATCGTGTACATACTGAAGATAGAGATTAAGAGTCATGCTTCGGAGTATTGCACCACGGCCGAAAGAAACCATTGAAAGGGGGGAGGGGTAACAACACAATCCCATCCCAGCACCGTTTTCGAGCATCCGATATCAGCTCCTTCATTCCCGGGTTAGCTTTTGTGTTTCGTGCTTTCTTCTTTATGTATTGTTCAGTATGTGCACTAAAAACAAAGCATAAACGTCATTTCATTCGGGGTAAAACCGGATTTCCTTAAAGCCCTTCACTTCGCTCAGTTTCGTTTGTATTTTAGTTTGGTAATTGTAAACCGTTAGGTTCTTTTGTTCTTTGCTACGGGTGAAAAATGTTGTCTTGCGTCTCCTACGGTAGGGTTATTTTATGAAGTAAATTATTCGTTAGTTAATGGTAGAATACCCAATTTGTTGTGTTTAATCGCCATCTCTTTGCCGCACGACTATGAACGGTACAAAACCGTCGTGTTGAGAATAAACATATTTGCAAGAAAGGCCGTTCTTTTATTACCTACCTGCCGAAACATATGGAATATAAAAGTAAGTTGAGTTAAATTTGCAACAAATTTGAATTTCAACGAACATCATTCCCTTCAGAAACGTTATTTCGCCACACTGTAATGCAAGTTTATGTGAGCGAACTAAATAAAAAAAACATTTCAATATAAAATACGCTCAATAATTCATAAATACAATGTTTAAGCAACGTATTACGTATTAATTTAATGTTAATAAATCATTCTCACTATTTGTCTAAAAATAAATGCACCTGGCGCTTCGTGTAAACAGGCATTCAGCGCAGCTGCGAGCAAAAGCTGCTCGAACAGCGTCTTTCCCGCAACCACAACAACTCGAACTCAGTGCGAAAGGTGAAGCGTCCGAAGTGTCGCTGTTTTGCGGAACTTTCAAGAGTTTAAACCATTTTGCATAGGTAAAACACATTCTGAATGTTGTTGAAGTACGGAAACATAGGTGCAGTTGTACGAACCACAAACAAGTGCGAGACAGAACCGAGTAGTACGTTGGCTGTTGGTGGAAAAATATTGATCAAATAGCTTCGACGCCAAGCGATGCGGTGTCGTCGCAGCAGCGCCGACGGTGATAGAAATAGGAATTTTGCTCCGGGAACCCAAGCTCCATCTAGTCGTGATAATTCCGAAGGAAGAATGTAAACAAAGCCCCGAGTGCGGCAAAATCGTGTTGCTGTCCTGGAAACGACCGAAAGGGACGATTTTCCATGTGCTCATTTCGATCAGGATGCATCGGAAGCTAATTTTTCCTTCCAAAATGGCGATTCAATTTGCTTGGTTATGCTTTTTTCCGTCTGACGGGAGATAAAAGAGAAAAAAAGCATTTGATTACTTTTGGGCGGTCACGAATAATCGGATCGGGTCGTTGGTACGGATAATCGGACATGCGTTACAAGCCAAGGTGCATTAATGGGATTAGGTGGTTGAATCTAGAGCATTTTAGCAATTCGTCACTTGACGTAAGGTCCCCAGGATTCAAACTTTGTTTACATTTATTTGTTTTGTTCAAATAATTTATCTATCACATTTTTTCCACGTTTACCGCTTTCAAAGTATATTTTGGGTTTTACGAGTTCTTATTTAACATGAAAACATAGATCGAAGTGTGTTATTTAGTGTTATTACGTGAATTTATTGTATAATTCTTTGTGTTTTCTACATGTTTGAGGATAGAAACTAAAAAATCATTAATTTTTCCAATTTTCACGGTTATTCCTCATTATTTACGATACACATGAACAATTTAAGTGAGATTAGAACTCTTGCTCACAGGATTTTAAATTTCGTGGCCAAACAAATTATCAAATCTTTTTTTATTATATCTCATTTTTTGGATAAAATCAATAGACACACAAAAATGCACGTAGTAACCAAGAAATATGTTCTTTTTGCTATACTTTGTGTGCGGAAACCAATTGTTAACGGTTTTAAAATGACGTAAAGTCCCTCAACTATGGCAACCTCCCAAAGGCCCTTATCAACCACCTGATATTTTAATCCACCTTGGTTACAAGCATTCGTTTACGTTCTGTCAACATTTGTTGGGAATCGTAAAGGCGAAAATTTTGTTGTGCGTTCGTGCAAATGTAGATTGTTTTCTATATATTTTCCTACTTAAAAGCTGGAACAGTGAGTGTAGCATTCTTCAGCTCGGTGCATCTTGCATTGTTTCGTTACAGTCAATCCGGCCAAGCGAGGCAAATAACGCAACACTACGATGAGTTCGAAACGCATCAAACAGGAACCAAACACCAAGAAAAGGGCAGCGCAGCAAGACTCTGTTCCGGCGCCGATAAAGGAAGCGAAGCAGGAAAAGCTGGACATGGAGGACGTGGAGCTGATATCGGCCGGACTGGAGGACGACGACGAAGGCGGGTGCTATTTCGTGGACCAGAAGGGCAACTACTACTTCCAAGCCAACGAGGACGCGGAGCTGACGGCGGTGGAAGCAGGTCAAACAGAATTCGAGGGGCTAACCGACGAGCCGGACAAATCGGAGGAAGGAGTCAGCTACGTGCTGATCATGAACGATGCGGACAAGTCGACGCTCGTCCTAAATGATGAGCCGAGCCAGGGCGACGGTAAGGATAACGAGATCTACGATTTCGAAGATCCGGACTACATCGTGCAGGAAGAGCAGGAGCCGGCGAAAAAGACGCAAACGCGCGGCAAGCGCACCCAGCAGAGCACGGGCTCGACGTACATGTGCAACTACTGCAACTACACCAGCAACAAGCTGTTTCTGCTGTCGCGCCACCTCAAAACGCACTCCGACGACCGGCCGCACAAGTGTGTGGTGTGCGAGCGGGGCTTCAAAACGCTGGCCTCGCTGCAGAACCACGTCAACACGCACACGGGCACGAAACCGCACCGGTGCAAGCACTGCGACAACTGCTTCACGACCTCGGGTGAGCTGATCCGGCACATCCGCTATCGGCACACGCACGAACGGCCGCACAAGTGCACGGAGTGCGATTACGCGAGCGTGGAGCTGAGCAAGTTGAAGCGCCACATCCGCACGCACACGGGCGAGAAACCGTTCCAGTGTCCGCACTGTACGTACGCGTCGCCGGACAAGTTCAAGCTGACGCGGCACATGCGTATCCATACCGGCGAGAAGCCTTACTCCTGTGACGTTTGCTTTGCCCGGTTTACGCAGTCCAACTCGCTGAAGGCTCACAAGATGATACACCAAGGTGAGAGGGGAAGCGGTTTTTGGCGACTCTTTTTATTGACATTTCTCTACACGCTCCTTTTCAGTTGGCAACAAGCCCGTGTTCCAGTGCAAACTCTGCCCGACGACCTGTGGCCGCAAGACGGATCTGCGCATTCACGTGCAGAATCTGCACACCGCGGACAAGCCGATCAAGTGCAAGCGGTGCGACAGCACGTTCCCCGACCGGTACAGCTACAAGATGCACGCGAAAACGCACGAGGGCGAGAAGTGCTACCGGTGCGAGTACTGTCCGTACGCTTCGATCTCGATGCGCCACCTGGAATCGCATCTGCTGCTGCACACGGACCAGAAACCGTACAAGTGTGACCAGTGCGCCCAAACGTTCCGCCAGAAGCAGCTGCTGAAGCGGCACATGAACTACTACCACAATCCGGATTACGTGGCGCCGACGCCGAAGGCGAAGACGCACATCTGTCCCACCTGCAAGCGCCCGTTCCGGCACAAGGGCAACCTGATCCGGCACATGGCAATGCACGATCCCGAGTCGACGATGAGCAAGGAGATGGAGGCGCTGCGCGAGGGCCGCCAGAAGAAGGTGCAGATCACGTTCGAGGAGGAGATCTACAAGGGCGAGGAAGACTACGAAGGGGAGGAGGACGAGGAGGATGAGGAGGAGGAGGAGTACGAGGGCGACGATACGGAGGAGGAGGAAGAGGACGAGGACGACGAGCTGGCAGCGGGACCGCTGGGTACGAGCGACGTCGTAACGGTCGAGGACGGGGACGGCCAGTACGTGGTGCTGGAGGTGATACAGCTGCAGGACAAAGATAGCAAAGCGGCCGGCATGGAGAAGTCTCGCAAGAAGCGGGGTGCACCGAAGCGAAAGGCAACGTCTCCACCCGCCGTCGATACACCTCCTTCGACTTCTAGGGCGAGAACGGCCACGAGGACGGCGACCACGACAACGCGCGCGCTGCGGAGTGCGAAAAAAGAACCAGCCGAGTCGCTCGATATGGACGGAATAAATCTGGTGATGGTGACCGGGGAACCGGAGGACGAGAAGCACGAGATTGAAATCGAGCATCAGGGTGCCGACTCGGGGGATGAGTTTATCCTCTCCACGGAAGGTGTGTTTCGTACATTCGTTGCAACGCTCTGTGGAGTTGGCATCTAATACGATTCCTTTCTTTTGCTCTGTAGATTTGCAGGAAGCGGAAATGATGATGTCAACGTTTGAAGATACAAAGCGATCGCGCTATGATGTTACCATTAGCCAGGCCGAGCTGGAGAAAAACATGAGCAACTGCTTCGGATTCGATGTGAGTGTGGGCTGAGATGGTTGTTTGTTTGCTTTCTCACTGCAGTACTAATCTACCTTTGTTTGCAGGACGACGATGATGAAGATTTAGACACCAAAGCAACAATAACGCTGCTGAATTAATTCCCCGAATGGCTGCCGTGATATCATTTCTGCAGCGATGAAGCAGCCCAAACCACTCCAAGCACCTTAGCTGCAGTCGAATGTGTATTAACGTTCTCGGTTTCGTTGACGCTAATGTCGCCCCCGTTTTGGTATGTAAGTTTGAGAAAGGTTTTATTTTATCTTCTGTACATCAAACAGCTGTTTGCTTTCCCAATTGTGTATCTCACGTTATGTGATAGGAGAGCTGTTCTTTCCCCCCCTTCTTTTTTTTTGTGCCACTCTCCGCACTTAGGCAAGAAAGTGCATCCATTTTCCGTTAGTGTACGGGCGAATATGCGTATTTATTCGTATTTATCTTTCACTTTCAATCACAGCTTTGTTCCAATTTTGGGATGTTTTTGTTATTGTGTTGTATAATCAATCGGAGTAAGGTCGTCCGAGGAACGGTCTATGTAAACGCAAAGGCGAAGGATTTTTTACTTACACTTGAATGTGAATACGTTTGCAATGCTTGTCTATTCTTTAACTTCTTACTGTATAGTTTCCCTCTTAAGCAGAAACCCGTGACTTAGGTAAATGCTATGAACAACACGATGCACTAGCTGCGCCCGTTGCTACAGTAAAATCAATGGCAGCACAAAATTTCAATACTCTCTTTTGGAATAATCCAAATTTCAAAGTGATATGTGTCGACAGTTTTTCTTAAGGGTATCACTTTTAACTAAGACATCCAATGACACTATCCACCCGCCATACTGAATACCACGGAATAGGAAAAGAGTAAACTCACACCTTTGTAATCGAAGCGAGAGAAGCTAGATAGAATGCTGTAATGTTTCTATTTCGTCCTCACCGCTAGTAGCTTATCACTATCCTCTAGTATATGAGTTTTAGGGTTTAAAGCGATTGTTTATTAAGTATACATTAAGGCGAATAAAATATTAACTACCATACAACACCTGAGCAACTGACTAGATTTGATTTGATTTGATACATATTACTTTTGCCATTTACTCTCTTCTATCACGATTCTGTAGAAAATATCAACTAGCAGAAGTTGGTGGAAAGAAAATACACATTATTAACCCTTATTCGCACCAAATTGGACACACAACAACGTGTTAACTCCTTTAGAACTATTTTTTTACATCCATTATACCCCTTTTCGGAAAGTTGTACATAATCAAACGCCCCCTAATTGGTTATCAATTGACCGTTGTTTGTTGCTCAATAATTTCTGTGTCACTTTTTAATTTAACGGCGCTCACAATATCGAACCTTTACATATTAAACAAACCCACCCCTTGCCTTCTTCAAATGCATGTTCGGCCACCGTCGAAATTCGTTGTTTTCGTTAGTCATGCCTCATATCGCTTTAAAGCCAACTTAAACGCCCTTTACATGGTTAGCCACTGAAAGACGATGACGATGACGATCATTGATCGCGTGACTGATGATCGTGTCGGGGCTTCGAAGCAGCGCACGCGATCAATTTATGCGCCCCGCGAAAGCGAAAGCCCAGTTGCAGCCCGAAAAAGGCATCATCATAGCTGTTACAGACTGCTCAACGACCAAACAAAGCAAATGATGGCGATTACATCGATCTACAATCGTGTGGTCGTCGGTCGTGGTCGTCAAACAGTACCTTCAATTTGACCCGCATCTTTGAACGCATTATATGGATAGCGACGTCGTTTGGAACGTCCGTGGTGCATTGTGTTTTTTTTATATCGGTGTGCGTCTTTTGACCACAGGTTATTAGCCTCTCTTGGGCAATAGGATGAGATCTCAGCGCAAATAAACTATTCATCAAACTGAGATTACCATTTTCAATAACATTTGATGACTGTTTGATGTTTGTTGAATGAGCAAGAACAAGCCATTTTTATCGTCGCAAAGCTCTCATCACAGCCATTAAAGCATTTTTGACATTTAAGAATTTGGATGTACGAGATTGGTGACAATCTGTCCTTAACACTTTCTACACGCGTCGAAAGTGAGGCGTTCTAATTTTGGACTGATCGCTTCGCAAAACCATACGCCTCGTCTGCTGGCGTGATGTTGTTTTGCATTTGCGAAAGCAAAATAAGCAGCCACACCACGACGCTCCGACCAGAGATGTCCATTAGAACCTCCAGAGATGTCGGACTTGGTCTGGGTGTATTCATTCATTGTATAATTCATGAGGCTATACCGCAGCTTCTTGGACCAGATAATATTCGCACAGTAATTAAGTAACGTTTTTTTGCTCTCTCTCTCTCTTTGTCCCTCACTTCTTTGGTGCGATGTTCACTGCTCTCGGCTTTATTTATTATCGTGGAATTTAGATTGATTATTTATCTTTTGCGAAAAACATTTTTGCGGATCGGTTGTGATCATACATCATGGTATGACGCGTGGAAGGCTCTCGTTTTTTTAAAAGCTTTTTTTTAATTAGTTCCCATGCTGTAATAGCCTTTAAATATGTGCTCTTTCACGTTTTATACTATTTTTTGTGATTGTGGGAAGAAAGGCTTCAGCTTAAGTTCACATAAATGTTGTACAGGTATTCCCCGATACACGCCACACTCGATATACGCGATTTCGCTATACGCTATTTTCTAAATTTGACAGTTCTGCGAGAAAATTGTACTAATTTGACATAACGAATGTCAAATGAAAAATAAATTCACTTTTGGTCGAATTTTAAAAACCATATCAAAATGTGCAAAATTCTAACGTTCAGTTCAGAAATCAGATCAAATAACTAATTTAGTGGCTTAACCCTACCACCTACCAGCAAAATTATACGAAAATTAGCTTTAATTTGACTGAAAACCACGAACTTCGGGTTACGCTAATATTCGAAATACGCTATTGCCTCCGGTCCACATTAATAGCGTATATCGGGGAATGCCTGTAATATTAACTTAGTACTAAGATGGCTAAAGATGTTAGATAAGAACTGGAATCAGTGACTTAATGCTCAACGTTTCTCTTTTTTACTAACAGACCTGGAATGCTAATTCTTCTAGAAATATTTAAAATTATCATTAAGAAAATTCTCGTTGTAGTTTTTTTTTTCTTTAGTTTCATAAAGTAAACCTAATCTGAGCCTTTTTTTATAGCAGTTTTGTTATTCTTATTAATGTAAAAGTTACACTTTGCCACTAATTTATATAAAAGTACATTTTCACCTTCCCATACCGGGAATCGAACCCGGGCCTTCTGGGTGAAAGCCAGATATCCTAGCCACTAGACCATATGGGAGCACATCTGCTTGGTGTTCGATTTGCTTCTAATGTTTCACATCAAACCGACCACACGTGTTAAACCCTTTGTTTCTGAAGCGCATTACAACGCTACTGAACAAACCCGCTCATCAATCGACAACCAATAAAGTACGCACAAGCAAGTAACATGAACTCCATTTGGAAATCACAAACCCCCGCCCCGTGGGCATGGGTGTATCCTCTTACCATGACGCCGTTTGTGGGTAGAAAAGATGTTCTAATTATTACACACAATCGCAGTTAGCCCAAAGCGATTGGTAAATCAATCGAACACAAAGCAACTTCCTCCTCTACTACAAGTCACCCATCTACAATTCGCACCATACGTTCAGCCGTTGTTGCCTGATTGCTTGGATTGTTTTCTTTTCGGGGTGCTGTGACTCGATACGTCGTGGCCAATTGCATACATCGACATCGCATTGCCAACACACGATACTGTTTCCAATGTATGTGAGGAAAATCAAAACGGACGAACGGGGAGGTGACCGACATACACCAGTTCAGCCGGCAGTTCGGCAATCTGCTATCTCTGGTGAGCTTTCCTCAGGGTGTGTAGTACGGCGGTGTGTTGATTTGGTCACATTTAAATGATTTTCCAATCCTTCACCCCGATGTGTTGGGGTTTGTTTTTTTCTTCCTTCAGGGTGTTTCTGTTCTTGGACCACTTGAAGCATGCGCAACGTTTGTGGCGCACAGAGAAAGCGCTAAGCGCGCCCAACTTGCGTTCAACGCATACAGAAAAAAAAACTAACAAACGCAAACCGTGGTTCCTTTCTTAGGGCAACGCAATTTGGCTTAATTTACCCACTCAAATCACTAGTGTACAGCCGTCGACCCACCACCGAAAGAGGGGGGAGTGCAGTTCCTTAAGCAATGTTGGGCAACCGCATAAACGCGTCAGCAAACACGAAATATATTCCGTTTCGTTTTCCAATCACAAATCCCATGGCACGTTTTACAGCCACGCCGTAGTGCAGTGTAGAACATCTGCACCGCATGGCGGGAAAAAGCATGGTGGGCGCAATCGCACATGAAAAACAACTCGGCGAGAGAAGCAGGGAAAGACACTATCGAAAACTCGTTCGTTATGCAACTTTCGCTCGCTGGACAGCTGGGACTTTGGCTCAGCTGGGCAAAACATCCGTAGAACGATCTGGCACGCTATACGCCAGCTTCCTACATTCAGGTCGACGGGTGGAAAACCCGATAGATGGTGGTGTGGCTAACAGGCACCGGGAGGGAATGGAATGGAAGTTGTAAGAAATAAACACCACCAAACGCCACCAGTGCACTGCATCGTGATGACTGCAAGCGTGCGGTGGCTGGGGGAAACTGGTTATTTTCTCCACCGGGAGCGCTACCTAGAATTGCTTCATCGGTGCTTTCGATGCTCGGTGCATCCTGAGCAGGAGGGGACGTCAACTAAGTCACTAGAAAAATTGTACCTGATTCAAGGGAATAGGAAAATTCCTTCCCCACGGTAGCGTGCGACGTGCATTTCATACACTACAATCGATTATTGGAGCTTAATTTGAGACGGATACGTCGATTGGACAGACACGCGGGTGACCTGTGGGTCACACTAAAATTGGTGCCGGACGAGCTCGCGTGTTTATTAAAAAGGTATTGTTGGGTTGTTTTTTTTTAATATGCACATGGACAGCTCGGATTGTCGATCGGAAACTTTCCTATGACGCATGGAGGTAACATAAACATTGACGTAAATTCAGCTTTTAATTAGAATCTTCCTTTACTTGTTATTGACATGACGATAAAATTCAAATTGCATGCATGTTTTACGTTCCTAATTTCTTCAATTTCGGTCCAATATGCCAAATATCCCCAAGAGAAAATTGGCACACCGGAAAACCAAATACTAATCACACTCGTTCAAAACCAGTCTTCTTAAACAGTTAAGTTAGCTAACTAATTAAGCTTACTAACAACTTGGTTGAATGTCCAAATAAGTCTGTTCAATTTGAAAAAAAAACCTGAATTAAATGACTAATTACTCATGAATAATATTTGTTGTTATGAAATACCGAAAACTTTAAATTACTTTTGATGTAGATATAAATTAAAGTTAATTCCACAATGAATGAAAATTTTTCAAAGTGTATGTTTTTTTATGAACCAAATTTGCAGCATTTACCTTTAAATTGCTCGTTATGCTACACTTCTTCGAATTTTATCATCTTCGGATCTATACACAACAACGTTGCTGCTTTGCTGGTGTGTATTGTAAACTGTTTCCACCCTCTCCAAACTCCCTCTCCCCTCTCCCCCTTATTTGCCTTATTTTCTTCCACCCGCGCAACCCGAAACATTCCAAAATCAACATATCAACATCGATGTACGGCTCGGACCGTCTCGACCCTCCCCATCACCTGCAACGTGTTGTTTGCTTTCATCACCCTGCACAGCTCCACGCAGCAGCTGTTGTAATTTTTCGGCGCGTTAAGTTTCGTCGCTTGCAGAAGAAGTAGAACGCACTTCCTAGCGTGTTGCTGCCCCACGCGTTGCCACCACCACGCGCTTCAACAACTCTCACTCTCCGTTCGGACCGTTGTTCTTCGCGCGTAAACGCTCGGGAACACGCTCGGGAGGGTTGAGAAACGCACCACAAAACGTTATGCTGGCCCCACTGATGCTTGTAATGATTGGTAGGGGATGGTAGGGGGGAAGGCAGACAGGCTGTTGTCATCATCATCAACATCATGATCATCACCACCAGGCCAATCGGTACTAATCCACCACCCCACGCGCACGTAGTAACCGCGCAAGTCGGACCCGAACCAGCGAGCGCGCGCGCCTACCTGGATCGAGAGATAGTGTGCCGTCGTCAAGTGGATGAATCCCACCGTCAGTCTGGTTCGAAGCTTCAGCCGGTGTGTGCGCGTGTGCTCGAGGTCTCTACCAGTAGCGAGCGGTTCTCGGTACGCGGTGTGTTGGTGGTGCCAAGTTGTGAAGCGGTAACGGATTTTGCTGCTACAGTAATCAACAGAACTATTCTGGATGTGTGGACTTTTTGTGAAAAAAAAATTATATAAATAAAAAAGCAGTGTAGGGAAGGTGAAAGTGCAATTTAGAAAGACGCTTAGGCATAGAACGGTCTTTCCAGAGTGAAATAAAAGAAAAGTTTGGTGGATTTAATAGACAACAACAAATAAAATAGTATTTCTATAGTGTTAATGTAAAAGCGTCATTTTAACCACTAATTCCCGAGCGGTCACACGCTCAACGCCCACTCACCAAAGGTAAGCAAAACGATACAAGTTTACTAAATTGTGGCTTAAAATAAGCGATCGGGAACCATAAGGGCGGTGGCAACGCTTTTTCGCATGCGATTTTATCGGACGGTCTGTCAAATTTTTTTCCGACGTTATATGTCAAATCCCATATTGTAAATCTCGTCCGATAAAATCGCATCCGATCAGCGCTGCCACTGCCCTAAGCGCCAATTCGGGAACGAAAGACTTCAACGTTTCTACGTAGAAGGAAGCTCAGTAGCAACGGCAAGCGACGAACCTTCTCGACGGCGTGTTACATTTCAATCTACATCTCTCCCCCCGATGTGCAAATATGCCTTCTTGTTCCCTCTTTTTTACACACACACACACACACCAAATGCCCGATTATGTAAGGACGCGCTACCAGTGCACATTGGGCAAACGCCTGTATAAATATCGAAAAACCAACTTCATCGCAGGTTAACACCATAATCATTTTCTTAAAATAGATACTTAAACTTAGTTGAAACCAAAATATTTCACGTTTTTATCTTAAACTTACTGATAT
>KI919714.1:0-15575 GCA_000473525.2 Anopheles melas | reverse complement strand
ATGGCAACTGTATTTCAATTTTGTTAATATAATCCCCAAAAGAAACCTCCAATCATTGCCATTAACCTACCAATCAGTCATAATACCGGATGCCTTTCCTACCAAACTGTGGTTTCATGCGAGTGATTCCATTTCACTAATAATCGTACCATGACATGATACATAATTTCGACGGCCCTTTTACCCTGCCTGTATTTATCTCGCCTATTCGATCTGATGGCCACCACCACGCAAAACACTCTTAAGACGCACGTGTACTCTATCTGACTCTCAGCTGGTGCCTAATCATGCCAACGAAAGTCATCACACCCCGCCGTTTAGCCGTGACGATTGTCGAGAGACGATCATAAGCCAGCATAAATTGGCACACCACACAACACTGCAACACTGCTACGGCAGGAAAGGCACCCCTGATCCCTTATCGGGCGTCGTTACACTTCTTCCCAAACACTGGCACCAATCAACCCGCAGTACCAACGTTGACGTTAGCTTGCTGCGATTGGTAAGCGATTGGTAAATATGATTAATGAAGCGAACAGCTGATTTTTCACCCCTGGATCGACGGTTACATTAGCCACGGCAGTGCGTTAGAGTAAAATGCAACCTCACAGCCCCCAACACATGGGGTCAAACGCCGCGTTAATCGTTAATCACACACGCGTGGAAGCGATGAAGCGTCCCGTGTATGTGCAAAACTGATTGGGCAATTTGGATGATTTGATTACTTTAACACACTTTTCTCGTTCGGCGTTAATGAATTGTTTTTGGGCTAGGTTTTATTGGGAGCAATTTCGTTGGTGTGGTTTTAGTTTATGGCCTAGTTCCGTTTTTAAGCCTAACTTAATGTGTTGCGCCATCAATGTGTATTAATGTGACACCAATGTGTAAATTGATTTTTAATCCGTTTTTTTGTGTTTTTATATTTCTCTACTCATTGTTCGCTTTAGTTTTCAGTTTAATCGCCATAAATGTGCCATAAATGTTTGAAAGATTTGCAGTTAGTTGACTTAGTATCTTCTCAATTACAATTATTTGTTTATTATGTTTAAACAATTGCTTGTTAAATTTCTTCTTCTTTGGCACTGTTGTCGGTCATGGCGCCTGCCTGAGTTTCTTTTTGTTTTTTACCTATAGCAGGATAGTCATTCATACATATATGGGACAGGGTGGTCCATTCGGGGCTTGAACACATGACGGGCATGTTGTTATTAAGTCGTTCGAGTTGACGACTGTACTACGAGACCGGCTATTAACACCTGGAAATTGATATCACTTTTATTTAAGGTATTTAATATGTGTGTGCTTTGTTTTGTTGTTTGTTTGGTTGGTTAGTTTGAACTGCATTACATTGTTTGTTTGTTTGTTTCTTTACTTCTTACATTTTAATGCCTCATCGTGAAACCTATTAGTGCTTACTATGCGTTTTACATTAGTTGTGCGATTGAAAAAGGTCTTTGAAATTGTTATTGTTTTGTAAAATATTTCCATCTCCAGCCGAATATATCATAGATAATGAACAGCTTGATGACTCAGTGTGAAGGTTTTTGTGGTTTTGATACTATACTAGTAATGATAGTGACGGCAGATCCGTGGTACAGTAGTCGTTAACACGTAATATTTAACGACATGTCCGTCGTGGCTTCAAGTCTCATATGGAATGTTCCACCGTAGCAAGGATTAACTATCCGGCTGCATGGTACTTAATAAGTTTCACAACTCTGCACAGCATCACGCTAATAAGAAGAAGATACTTGTAATCACCAACACGTTTAAAGAATAAATGGTAATTTGTTTTCAAGAATGAACCAACATGGTTAATCGATTTCAAACAGAAATAATAAGTATTCTTCCCGTTCGTATTCATCATACCGCTCATTTAACCATCTTCAACCAATTATGGAATATTATTTATTTCATAAAAAAAAGGTTTCCGTCCTACTCCAACTCCTCAATCGTCATTATAGTACATCATTTACTCGGCCCATTTTGTTGCAACTGGTCATGCAAAGGACGTGCATGGGTAGGTCAGTTACACACTTACAGCTTCATCATACTGACCCACTGTCCTACAGATCCCTTTAATGAGTCAGCACATCTTCCCCTCTCCCCCGCGCCCAGCTGGCATTGAAACACTTTCGCTACAGTTTTATCTTCCCGCAGCAGCCAGCCACTGCGTAGATCAACCGTTGTCTGCCGCACGTGTGCCTGTCGATGGGAGAGAGGGTCTCCATTTCACCGACGCACACGATCCGACCAAAGTGATTATTATGTAACGTATTTCTGTGCGTGGTAGCACTCGTACGGCACAATCTACGCATCTCATTGCAATTGGTGCGAGACAGCAAAAACTAAGGATTTAATACAACAAAAAGTGTGCCCGATTGCGTACATCTGCTGGCGTCTTAGCACTTGGCACTTGGTTCTCTACAGACTCTACAGTACACCGTGCCCAGCAGCAGCATAGCTGTACACACCGCAATGTGTGTTAAGTTCATTTCGAGCATTAATGTGGAAAAGTGACGAAAGTGTGTCATCCTGGCGCGCCATTCAACCCCACGCCTCGGCATGATCATTAAAATGAGAACTGACAGATGGCGGCGGCGATGGTGGCGGCAATGTTAAGGCATCGCTTGTCGCTTGTCGCGGATTGTTCCTTGAGCGGTTGAGCGAATAATTCGTTACAGCTTTAAAAAAAGCTCACTCATTCATGCCCGCAACCAAAGAAGGTTAATTTCTAAGTTGAACCTTCTTTTTTGCTTCTTTTACCGCGTGTGAGTCCTTTCAATGTTCATGGTGGGCTGAGTAGCCGTTTCGTTTTTGGAAAAGATCGTTTTTTTTTTTTGTGAGTGTGCCCTGCATCCCATCTACACCTTCAACGGTGGACGCTGGAAGGAGTCTCTGCCATGCTTGGAAGCAGTGCGCCGCAGGGAGAAGTCAAAAGTCAAATTTTAGCGTCTGACTGTTACTAACCCCACGCTTGCGCATGCGTTGTACGCACGCGGTTGAGTAATGGGAACGCACGCCTTTTAGACCTTTATTTACTGGGGAGAAACCAAGAAACCATGTGCTGTCAGTGTTGGGAATATGTGAAGATGAGGTGTACATTTTTGGAACTCCGATGAGAAACAAACGTTTTGCGATTTGTGCACTATCGGAGAGTTGAAGAATTCACAAACCTTGACCCTTTTAGGGTGGGATTTATAAGTGACATTGAGTCAAGTAGGGAAATTGGTTGTAGTTCTTGTGTGATATTCCCACCGCCACCATTATGTATCGGTCGAAGAAGTTCAACCTAACGACCGAAAAGTATCAAACCACGATGGGATGACCAGCTAGAAAAGTATCAAACACGATGGGATGGCCCGCTAGTGCTGCTACCAACACATTCCCCAAACTCGTTATCGCCCCGCAGAGTGTGCAGCCCGTTCGGTTTGTCTCTTCGTTTAATTATCTGCAAATGAGGAATTCCATTAACTGTGTCCATTTAACACCAGGCCCGGGGCCTCCGCCGGGCTGACGAGGGCGCTTTAACGACCTCTTGTTGCTTATCAAATGAGGTGAGTGAGCGGGATTGCTATTGGTTGCCTCTGCTACTTGAAACACTCGTTCGAGACGCGAGCTTTGTGGAGCTTTCGGTAACTTTCGAACTCGGAAAGAATGGTTCCGGCCGTGTTGCCTCACTGAGAGGATAAACTAACGATCCGGGTTCGGTTTTGGTTGTTGTTGAATTTCCACTAATGGGAAAGCGAGGTCATTGCGTCGAAGTAAGCGGTGCCTTATCGAACGGAGAGCAGGTTCTTATTAGCGACCAGCACAACACGGTAGCAACGGTGCGTGTTTGTGAGCTGGTATTTGTTTCATTTGGCTACTTTGTTTTATTGTCAAACATTCTACCAAAACGGCAAATGGGAAATACAAATGACAGCGTCAGATCGATCTTCAGGGACGCAGCCCCAATCAGCTGTAATTCAATATCACTATTTTTAGTATCTCTGCTGCACATGAAAACAACGCTTTAAATTTTAAAGTGTTTGAGAATATTGAATCTGCTTGTCACTCAAGGAGGAGATGCATTGGAAGCTTTAATTCCGATTTTTGGAGCAACTGATATTTTGGATTTGTTTCCGTTTAATTCGGGTGGAGCCTTTCATCTTTTATTAGCTTTATTAAATTTTAATAGCTTTAGAACAATTTAATGATGCTATAAAACGTCACTATGTCATCTGTCGTTCCAAGTTCCTTAACAATTCATTCCATTCATCCTTTCAGTTTCAAGCACATTCTTTTATTGTTTTATTACCGTGAGAGTGACGAACAGAGAGCTTCTGATGATGATGTGATCTTCACCACCAAAGCGTACAAAAACACACACACACACACATATATATGTGTCTTCACATTATGCATTATCGTAGCTCTTCCCGGTTGTTGAAGAAACCACTTTTCCGGTTTTTGAATTCGGCGTGAATTATCAACCCTTCCACTCGCAGATGGGACCCGCGGGCTGGGCGTGCTGTGCTTGCGTTGAGCAAACAACGTTGAGCCAACGTCGCCAACAAGCGGCATCAATTACTCGGCGCAACGATTAAAAAGTGCTGTGCAAATGAACGCAATTCCCTATCACAGCGATGCCAAAGATCAGATCGTGCCCGATTCCTGTGTCATATGGGGTTGGGTCGGTTGGGCACCAGTCCATCATCCATCATCCGGCTAGAACGAACCTCATTCCCGGACGCTCTGAGAGCGGTTGAAGAGGATGAAAAAATCGTCCTCAAAAATGTAGCCTTACGCGGTTGGATCATTTGCATAAATTGTCGTCAGCCGTGACGAAACGATTTCACCTGTTTGCACTTCGATGGTCGAAGGTGGTTTCAGGTTTTTTAATGTTTTGTTGGATTGGTGATCGGTGATCGACCCTTAAGATACCACTTTGACCTTAGAACGCAAAAAAATAGTTGGCAGGTGACAATGACTAGTCAGAATTTTGGGTGTAACAATATATTGGAGGCTATACGAATCTTTGGACGGGAACTTGCTGTTACAAAATGATGACCTTGACGATCCAGTGATTGCTTTGGTGCTAGTTTTGCTAGGATCCTTCTGTTCGAATCTTTATACTAATTTCAACTTTCAATTCTTGTCCTCATTTGTCCCACGTTCTCCCACAGATCATCCACAAGTAGCCCAATTCCCACCACAGCCGCAAAAACCAAAGCTAACACGATGACGACCACACGCGTGATACTGAACTTCCCGTGGACCAGCAACGAGAAGCTGAAGGGTGACTTCTTCCAGGACACCGGCGTGACGGACGCGGTCATGAAGATCGCCCGCAAGGAGCTGCGCGAGGACAAGGCGATCCGCGAGCAGTCGCTCGAGCAGCTGCGCGACTGGCTGCAGAAGAACGGCGACGTCAAGGGCGTGCGCACGGACGATCTGTTTCTGTTGCGCTTTCTGCGCACGAAAAAGTTTAGCGTACCGATGGCGCAGCAGATGATACTGAAGTATCTGAACTTCCGCAAGGTGTTCACGCATCTGATCCACACGCTCGACTTTATGTCGCCGAGCGTGCTGAAGCTGCTGAACGGTGGCTACATCTTCCCGTCGCCCATCCGGGACAAGCACGGCCGTCGGGTGATTGTTGGATTCGCAAGTAAGCTCCTGCTCCTCCATGGGCTCTGCTTGCGAAACACGTTGAAAATGTTCCCCCTTTTCCGCATGATTGCAGATCACTTCAATCCGGCCGAACACAACAGCTCCGACATGGCGCGGTTGCACTTCATCACGTACGAAACGCTGATGGAGGACCCGGAGAACCAGATCTGCGGGCTGGTGCACATTGGCGACTTCAAGGGCATCTCGACCGCGCACGTGGCCTGCTGGAACCCGACCGACTTCCTGCGCATCATGAAGTGGGGCGAACAGTCGATCCCGATGCGCAACAAGGAGGTCCATCTGGTGAACGTCCCGTCCACGGTGAAGTACATCATCGAGGGCGCCAAATCGATGGTTAGCAAAAAGATGAAGGAACGGCTACAGGTACGTTCGGGCGGGGGAACCGGGCGGGATCGATCTTGTGTCTTTGCTAATATCACAATGTCACGTCAAAAACCCCACAGGTGCACGTGACCGTGCCGGACCTGTGTCGGAAGGTCGATCCGGCCTGTCTGCCGAAGGAGCTCGGCGGCACGATGCCGATGGCGGAGATGATCGAGCTGTGGAAGATGGAGCTGGCGGCCAAGCGGAACCTGGTGCTGTCCTCGGCCAACATGCGCATCCTCAGCGATCGGGGCATCGTCTCGCGGAACGGTACCGATCGGAACAACAACAGCAACAGCTCGCTCGGGATGGAAACGATCACCGGCAGCTTCCGCAAGCTGGAGGTGGATTAGTGTCCAAAAAGAGATAGAGAGAGAGAGAGAGCGATAGAGAGAAACAACCGCAGGCGGCGAACCTGCGAGATAGAGATTTTGTTTTTAGTACAGCACTAGTACTAAGAGCGTAGTGTAAAGAGGATGCATGTATGTATGTATGAGTGGTGTGTTTGTGTGATAACATCTAACCCCTATCGTGGAGTGGGGCTGGGAGGATTCTCCATCAGATCGGCGGAATCCACGCTCTCGGCAGGTTTAAGATGATTGTGTAATTAAGCTGACAGGGTTTAGACTTTAAACGCGTACTTCATATATTGGTAGCTGTTAAACTTCTTTTTTTTTGTGTATTTTCCTCTTTTTTCGTTTTTATCGTTTCGTTGGTTTTTTATACTATTTTCACAGTGTTTTTCTTATCGCCCCCATGTTTTGTTAATTTCGCCTACTTTTTCCTTAAGTGAGTGAAGTTTTTCGAGTGTGTATTTGAGTGCGCTTTCTGGCCACGAAACGTATAAGGCTCGCCACAGAATGGCGTCTAGAATTAGGCACAATGTAATACTTTTAGAGCTACCCGAACTGGGCCCATACCCGCGGAGTTAGGTTGATTTTAGTGGGACCACACACTCACAAAACGAAGGAAGAAGCTCAGAAAATATATATGTATATGGCAAGAACGACACGGAGATGTACTTGTGAGCCTAACGGGTGCAAGGAAAACCTCCACACAGCTTTTTGGCCTAATAAAATGTCCCACAGAAAGCGAAAGTGTGTACGTTACGCGGTGTCCGAAAATGGCGCAAACGATGATCACGGTTGGTCGCGAGCGACGAACCCGTTCCAGTGTGGCCATCGCTCCAGCTGACTGTACAGCGCGATTGTACCGTCTCGCGAGGGTCGCGTTGCATCGACCGCTCCGTGCAGGCGGTACTGGGGCGAGAGGCTAAGCCGCCGGATCGACTCGGTGATGAATGCCTTCAGCTCGGCGTACTGTACTTCCGCCGGTTGACGGTCGGTGAAGTTGCCTGGAGGGAGGGTAGGAGAACAAACAGCAATGTAGGACAATTTCGTTTTTTAACATCTCTGCAAAACCGTCTCTTACCGATCATGCCCACCACGAGCGTTGTGTTGCGGCCGGGCAGATCAACGAACCCGTGCTGACTTTTCCAGCCGCGTGCCTCGTACGTCACACCGTCCCCGCCGATCAAGAAGTTGTACGGGATGTGGTCACGCCGTGCCGCCCAGCAGCTCCGCTCGGTGTTTTGCAGGTAGCGCACACACCGCTCCTGATCCAGACAATCCTCCGAGTTGGTGTGCAGCACGATCACGTTCGTAACGGCGAGCCGGTCGAGTGTGGCCGCCTCGAGCGCCACCGGATACTGCCACCAGGCGGGTCGCTCGACCAAAAAGAACGGATGCGACACGGGCCAGGGCCGTTGAACTGAGGAATTCGGGGGAGCTTTAGGTACGGAAGGCTTGTGCAGTGGTGTGAAGCACACTTACCCGTCAGCAGCAGCAGATAGACGCCGATCACGACACCGATCAGCAGGAAGACGAGCAGCGCCACCATCAGCCCCAGCGCGACCGGATGCACCCGGTTCGGATCGTTGGCACGGTGCAGGCTCTTCGCCCGGTAGCGTCCATTGTCCCGCACGTACAGCAGGGGCGTTCGTTCCGTTTCGCCCGCCTCGAGATCGTAGTAGCCCTCCTGCACGGACTTGCGGCTCCAGGCAACGGGGGAGTGCAGCCGGCTCGAGCTCGACGCCGCAACGGTGCGCGCTGTGGAGAGCATAAGGGTGAAACACTTAGCGCCGGCTCGTTCTAGGAAGGGTACGGGTACGGTCGGCTGCGCGTCCTGCTCGTCGGTGAAGGACTCCACGAGCGTCTGCAACCGTCGCTCGATGAAGCTCGCGAAAAATCGACTGTTCAGTACGATCAGCATGGTGCGGATTAAGCCCGACCGGGCGCGCTAGCTGTGCCGCGGAAATGCTAAAGCCGGCCCCGTATCAGAGAGCTGGCTAATGTAGGCCCCACAGCAGCTGCAGCAGTCATCGGGTGCTTGTAAACATCGATCGCTGCACTCGATAAGCAGCGAGCGAGCGAGCGAGCGAACAGGCGGGTGAGTGTGGGCAACATGATAATGCAATCGCGAAAGGCTTCCGTGCAAGAGCATTCTAGGTTTGCTGGTTACTGTCTTTGTATGGTGCAACTGGTGTTTCACATCAAAGTGGTGTTGAAGTGCAGTAAGTGCATTGGGTGTAGGTTAGCGAAACGGGCGAGGTGCTTGTAAATCGTTCTAGACACATCCCCGTGCGCCAGATGGAGCATAAAGATCGATTGCTCTTATCGGCGTGCTTAGCAGCAGCTGGTTATGTTCGTAACAGGTTGCCCAGCTAATGTGGCCCCCGTGATCCGTGAGTGTTGACGAGTCGATCGATTGATTGTTTATAAACCGTCACGGTTAACCTTTGGAGCAAAATTCACTTAATCTGTTTCCCTTCGCTATCACTGATCACTGAACCATGTACCGATCGTGCAACCTGCTGGGACGGAGGGTAGCGAATTACTAAAAAGCCAGTAGACAGTCGGGCTAGATAAATACAGAATTCGGTCCTCAGTAACCATAGCCAAATTGCCAGCAATAGAACTCTGTGGCTGATTTGGGGCTGTTTAACGAAACATTGTTCCGATATCATATTTTGTAGTTGATTAAGAGATAAAGCGGTACTTTGTGAAACTTTGGCGCCTATTAACGAGCACACGTTAATTTTTAGACCTAAGCCACGAAGACCTTAGTACTAAGTGCAGGGTTGATGATGGAATGTTAAGGCTAAAGTTAATAACGTTCCGTGGAGTGATTGTGAATTTAAATGCAAACTATTTAAAATGCTTCTTCTTCTTTGGCACACTAACCGTTTTCGGTCAAGGCCTGTCTGTACCCACTAGTGAAGTGAGCTTGGCTTTCAGTGACTTATTGTTACCATAAGCAGGATAATAAGTCCTACGTATGGAGGCACGGTCTATTCGGGGATTGAACCCATGACAGGGATGTTGCTAAGTCGTACGAAATGGTGACTGTATCACCAGACCGGCAACTGTTTAAACTAATGATGGGTAAAGTTGACAAAAATCCAGAATCGACTCCGATCTGTCTCCGATAATTTCGGAATTGGCTCCGGAAGATAGGTCCGCCCAGCATTATCCGGAGTCGTTTGGAATCGCCCGGAGTCGTCCAGAGTCGTTCGGAGTCGTTGGAGTCTTGCGGAATCAGTCGGAGCTGTTGAGAGTCGGAGTAATCCGGAGCCATCCGGAGTCGTCCGGAATTAGTTGGAGTCGAAGTCGTCCGGAGTCAGCGGAGTCGGCCTTTAAAACAAAGGCCTGTGTGCACGCGCATAGTGAAACACAAAAAAAACAAAACGAAATGAAATGCCTAATCACAAACCCATTGCACCGAACGGCTTCTGTTGATTCCGATCGACTCCGCCAACATCGAACGACTCTGGGCGAAACTAGTGGTTCGCATTCCGACCGGAGTCGGAATCGGACTAACAATAACCGGAGTCGGATCGGAGACGTAGGTGCGCTACAAAGATCACATCACTAATTTAAACTGTTCATTCATTTACAATTTACAAACATGAATGCACATAAACCACACAAGTCGTGTTGTTTATTGTAACGAAATGCAGAAAATGTATGCCCTTCAATATAGCCATGGGGAGGCTGGTTAAGCGCTATTTAAGCGACTAGCGGAAGTAACAAACGTCGGTTGATTGAGCAAATTGGGGTCGGCCTACTTGGGATCGTTCCTTCTTGCAAGTTGGTGCGCAATATCACTGATGGAAAGGTAAGAGGATGAATTCGCCGAGATTGGAGATCGCCGATCCTGCAATTTCAAAACGTCCCAAGAAATAGACTAATGAGCGGCTAACGAGCGCATTAAAAACGAAGCATAGTAGTACTTGATATTCTGCGAATTCTTTAGTAAGACATTTGCTCCTCAAAGCCGTATGTCAAGAATGTAACTTGGAGAGGAACACAGACGGTAATCCTCTCGTTCAATACCGTCCACTGACGTCAACCAAACAGTCTGGACGAAGGGCAAACAAACATCCCATCGTCAGGCTCTATATTCTACTATTTGCCCCCTCATCATGCATCATACGATACCGCTTAGTGCACTACGACTATCTCCATAGTAACGGCCTCTAGTTGCAGTAGTTCACCTTACCGTAGGACACCACATAGGTAACAACTTGACTCATATCCGCATAGTGACCATCGATTGCACTAGAACTGTCCCTGGTTTTATGGTGTCCAATTTCTTCAGCTTTCACAACGCGTTTCACAATCTACAAAACAGCCTCTGGGTGTTCGTCTTTCCAAACTTTGCACGACTGCGCACTGCACACTTCGAATGGTTTTGTACGGGAACTTGTGGACCTTGTGCAGCGGCTGGACACCGACCCGACCTGGGATGCAGTATTTAGGGCGCTATCTTATCATTGCACTCAACGGAATTGTCCTCACTGTGTGTTTGTGTGTCCCTTTCTCTCTTTCCTTTTGTTTTTCTTCTAAACGAGCACGATCTTCATATCATTATGTCAACAGCGATCATCAGCACTCACACACTTCCGGATGGATGGAAACACACTGCGTGATACTTACCGGCCTGATACATTGCTGGCTGGAGGGTGGAAGGTTGGCAACAATATAAGGATGTCGGGAGCCTGCAGCGGTGCCTTCGCTGGCCCGCAAACCCTTAGCCCATAGAGGAGGCGGAGGAATTGAAGATTGTAATCGGGAAAGCAGCGTCGATTCGGTTCGAGATGGATTGACACTCGTGCGATGGTCTAGTAATCGTTGGCACTAGGTGGTCGGTTGGAAAAGCAGCGTCGAACGGGTGTTAGGGAAGCGCAGTAGGCCGCCTACCTAAGGAGGTTCCCGCGTTGGCACCCTACGCCAGCGGTGCAAAATTGTCATCTGCGTAGGCCAGCTGCTCCTTGCGCATGCTCGTGCCGCGATGCGCACCAGACACCGACTACCACGGGTGGGGGTGGTGGCCCGCCGGGACAGACGAGATGCACCAGCCAGACTTAGCTGTCGCCGCCGACGCCGACTCCTCAGACCTCAGCACACCCGTCTGCACACTTCGATTGCTGGATGGAGAGTGCGATGGAGCGCGATCGCCACGTGCCGCACAACTTCATAGGCTTTTTTCGGTGTGGGCCGTTTCGGGTAGCCGCGTCGGCGTTTCGGCGATAAGGGAAGAGATTCGTTTTCACTTAGAAGAATCGTGTGCTAATCACGGTAGCAAAGAGTCTTTTTTTTTGCTTGTACCTTTATGTGTTGACGATTAATTATTGATTCACTTTGAACTTTCCGCCACGGGTCAGACACTTTGTGACGTATGCGTAACAGTTTAATGGCAACACTTCTGGGCTCGCTAGAAGGTAGAGAGGGCGGGTGGTATTTCACTGACAGAACTGAACGGATGAACGGTGTGGCGTGATCGGGGCCGCTTGCTGCACGCTGGAAGACGAATCGTTATACACTGGATCGAGAGCAGTCGCTAGCACGGGGCAAAATATTCAAACAGGTACGAACAGGCACAGACCGCCGCAGCCGCCGCCGCCGCCGCCGCCAGTACCTGCGGATCAACGGGCGCGATCACGTCGGGGGTAAACAGAGTGTCGAGGCTGCATCACGGATGCATTCGGACATCTTCAAACCCGCCTTGCTCCTGTGCTCTTCCCTTTCACTCAATGCACTCACGGCTGATAAGATAAGGGCAGTTGCTCCACACACACTCACACCTACACTCCCCGTAGGTGGCGCGTGTAGAGCCCAGCCTGTGTGTCTTGAAGGTTCTCGCACATACAGGACCGGTTGGACGGGCACGGGAGAGTACGGGGGAAAAAAATGCAACAGGTAAAAAGCGCATCCGAACTACAATGTCGCGTGGGTGGTCACCTTTCCTCACCCACTGATAAGCATTTTCGCGCGCCTTTTGCGGATCAAAGGAGAATTTTGCTGGTGAATGAGCTTGCGTGTAAGCATGATTCATGGCCAAAACAAGTACGATGTGGGTCATGAATGTACTGGAGGGTACACTGCTGCCGGCCAATCCGTTTGCAAGGCAATTTTAATTTTAAACACTAATTACTACTTAATAATACAAAGTTTTAACTTATTCGCTACAAAAACATAACGGCTAATCGAAATATTTTATCAAGTATTACCAGAACTCGACATTTCCGTGTTTCTTTGCCCTTTTTCCAAGGTTGCGATATCACACTAGCTCTGGTCAGGCGAGACCAGCTGCTGGAACTTCCATTTGTAGTAATCTGTGAGTTTACGTGTAACTCGCAACAGTTGTTTTACAGAACTATGATAACATTTTAACAGCACATCACACGAGCGAACGGTTGAACGGAACCTCAAGAATCACTCAATCGACGTCTGACGCTCGTTCGGTCTCTCCGACTCAACTGAGCATTGGTTTTCTTTTTTTTTTTTTAAATGCATTCGATGTTTTGCACCCATCGAACGGAACGAATCAAGCTTGTTGTTTGGATTGTTTTTATTTGTCTCAACCTTTTTCATTTTTTTTTTGCATACACTCTCCCTCACTCTTTCCCGGCTACTTGAGATTACGGCACATGTTCGCGCAGTTGGTATTAAGTTACACGTGCAACACTGATGGGCGTATTTCTATGACTGAGGGAAGTTTTTTTACATTTATACGATACGGACATTACATTCGTAAAGAATTCTGATGCAAGGGCAAAGTTCGATTGAATTAGCAAATAAGTGTGTTTATTTCTTTTTCTTCTCCTTCTTTTTCTTCTTGTACTAAACAAATAACAAACAATTTTTGTTCCATTTTTATCTTAACCGTCCACTGTGCTTCCGCACTGCTGCAAAAAACAATATACAATAACAAGTCACTATCAACGCCAACGTCCCCTTCCGTTTGCACCGGTCTAGATTAAGCTAGTGTCATTGTTAGCGTTCCGACCGCTCGACGTAGCCTTTGGCCCATTCTGTCCACTCCCACCGCTCCCACCACCACCGCCAGCCGGTGGAGGATGTAATACGCCGGTCGCGCACGTTATCGTCGGAATGTTGCACCCGTGCAGCGATAACCCGTGGAAGTCGGCGACGGTCGGTTTCAGCGGCGACTCCAGCATCAGTGAGCCGGGAGAATCATCCAGCAGACTGCCACCGCCGGTACCGGCACCCCCACTCGCCACTACCGTCGATGGTTGTAAGGGTAGCGGTAGCAACGGTTCCGCCGGACGCTGACCAGTCGACCCGGCCCCGTCCTTCTGCAGCAGCGGATCAAACTCTACCAGATCGAATGGTGTGATGGGCGGTTTCGTCTGTTCCGTCGGTATGGCCGGGACCGGTTTAAACGTGGCCCGCGGGTCAAAGTCCTCCGCCGTGCTGTTCTCCCCGCTGTGGTCGGAAAAGTCAAAGTCGTAGTTGATGTTGCGTATGCCGCGGATGAAATCCGTCGCCAGATCGTCCGGCGTGGCCAGCCCGTCCAGCGATTGCGCATCGAAGATGTTGTTGTAGTCGAAGGAGGGCGAGGCCGACAGCAGGTCGGCCGAATTGCTGGCACTCATCGTACCGTAGAACGGTGACGACGGGGCGACCGTTTCCGGCGGCCCAGCATCGACCGACACCAGCGGCGTCGTCAGCGTGTTGGACAGACTTTGCACCAGCTGTTCTACCTCGCCGGCCGCGCTGCTACCGGACGTACCGGACGCCGGAGGCTGATGGTTGGATGCGGTACCGACCACCACCGTCTTTGGTTTGCTGCTGGCAGCTTCAATGTTGACCGTTTTGTTGGCTGCTACCAAGTTTGAGGTAAAATGGCCACCACCGAGCGCAGGCTGTACCGAGCCAGGGTCAACGTAGCCGGCTCCGACCGAGGACGACAGGTACTGCTGTCGCATGGCCACGACGCGAGCCGGCGTTTTGCATGGCAATAGCACGAGCGGCGTACGGTCAAGCACCTCCGCTACCGTTTGTCGAATCTCTTGCTACCAAATGGAAGAATTCGTTTGTTTACGAAATGGATGTGGGAAAGGGAAAATCGTAACAAAAACGTTGCTTACCCCAAAAGTGTCAATCTCTTCGTTCAGCGCAATGATTCCGCTATACAGCACTTCCTTCTTCGCCGCAATCGTTTTCATCACCTTCATGTTTTCCGATATCTGGTGCAAGCTTTCGCATGCGATCAGTGCACTTTCCCACGCCGACGTGCCCTCGTGCTCGCCCGACATGAAACTATCGAACTCGGCCTGCGTCAACGAGAGCGACTCGGCCGAAATGTTCTCGATGAACGAAATTGCACAACACTGCAAGAATGGAATGGCAAACAAATGGACACACATTGAGCAATAAGCCACACTGCCCAACCCATCGAAAACGTACCAAGTTGGTGAAACAGTAACCGCCCTCGCCGCTCATCAGCCGCGAAGCGTTGCTGAACCGCGTAATAAAGTTAATATTGCTGTGCAGCCGCACCGGGTTCGATTTCAGCACCACAAAGATCAGCGCCGGCAGAAAGTCGTCCGCACTGGCCGGCCCTTGCACCGATTTCTTCAGGAAGCTAAAGATATGCCGGCAGCAGCGCACGATGCAGTCGAGCTTTTCCTGCGGCGACAGGAACGAATCCACCGATGCCAGCTCGGTGATGGCGGTGTACGCGAGCTCCCGCACCTCCGAGTTCACCTCGTCGATGCTGCACATCAGATGCTCGGCCGTGATCCAGTTCAGCTGCCGGATGCGCTTGTGAATGTACGAATCGTTGTCCTCGTCGTCGGTGGACGGCGGCGAGAACAGATACTTGTGGTTCTTCGTCATGATGCAGCGCTCGAAAAAGTCGAGCACCTGCTCGCGCATTTCCTCCGTCGCGCCGGCAAACTTGGAGTTTTCCATATGCATGTAGTCGCGGAACTTGCTGTACCCGTTCTGCACCAGCTCGGACAGCTCGTCCACGCTGACCGTCGCATACTTTTTGCGTATCTGCTGGTCGAGCATGTGTATGAAGTATTTCAGCTCCTGTTTGGCCGCCTCCTCGATCTTGAGCGCCTTCAACGCGTCCACGTACTCCTGCTCGAGCTTCTCGATCGGTTGCCTGCTGTGATGGCGCGATTTTTCCGAATCTGGAAAAGAAGGAGGAGAGGGGGGGGG